>CABHPR010139840.1:0-17598 GCA_902168415.1 Peromyscus melanophrys | reverse complement strand
CGTATAGGGGGAGGAAAGGCCTCTAAAACCACAAAGGATGCTTTTAGGAGAAAGATGTTGAGCTTTCAGGCTTTGGAAGGGTCCACACAAACCCCACATTGTCATTTAAATAAAACACCCTGCATCCTTATGAAGTCACACATGAAGTTCATCGTGGTGGTACCGAGTACCCGGCTTAACACTGGTGCCCCTCCTCCCTTGCCAGGGAGAAAGGCGGAGTTCAGTAGTATTACACTTGGACTTGGCCCACGGTTGTTTAAAGTGGAGCCTGTGTTTCTGAAAGGACAAAAAAGGGAGAAGACAGCGTGCAGTCTCCTACCACCTCTGTCCCTTCATTATTTGTTTTCCCGTCAGGTTCACGAGAGGATGAAAAAACTCTGATCATAAGCAAAGTGCATTTAAAAAAAAAACTTTAAAAATTAAGCTAATAATTTATTATTAGGTCACATACCAATAAATCACATGTAACAATTTCTTTGCATCACTTCTTCGGGACATTTAAAATCTTCATTGTGGGGTAATTGGTAGATATTTTTAAAAGTAGGAATATTGGAAACTTTTTAGTCATTTTTCTTTCTTTGCACACTTTATTTTTTTTAACAATAATATTAAAGAATCAGTAGGTGAGAAATTAGATGGAGCAGTACTAAAATTCCAGCGTGTGTACACGTGTGTATACTTTTAAGACCAATTTGCCAGCAGATAGTTTCACACATAAAGAAAACTAGATGGAGCACAATGTTTGGCTTCTCAAAGTCGAGGCCACACACACATCAATGGTACCTCAAGCTTGGCTCTAACCCTCCCACCCCAGTTGGATGGTCATAGAATTGGAGACAGTGGATAGTAGTGACAGCATTGGACTCCTTATAGACAGTCCTTTGGGACTGGGTTTGTCCTGGGTGCCCACTGACCCCATACATCTGGAAATGATGGGCAACAGTGGATTACTGTTAGCTCGTGATGGGTCAGGAGACCCAAAAGGGCAGGGCTCTCACTGCTGAGGGAATAGCCATCCCTCATTTTCAGAGGTGTATCTCTTGGAACTATTTGACCTCAGATCATAGAAGAACAAAAGTTATTAAAAAAAAAACAAAAAACAAAAAAAAAAACCTCATACAGGACAGATCAGCCTGGGAAGGCAGACATTAGATACTTGTAGAAGCCTGATTATTGTGGAATCACAGTAATCAAACATGAAATTATTATTGATTAATTAAAATAATTTAAGTCTTTATTTCTAAACTGTCTCAGGAAGACGCCAGGGAACAATGTCCCCCTAGGCAAATCGAATTTGAAAAAATTCGAAAAAAAAATCCCAACGTTTATGATGACTGTAAGCCTCCTATTTAGAATGGAGAATATTTATGAGATGATTGTCAGCCAGTTACTTCTCAGGTTTTCCTATGTTTTCTCAGAAACACATCCTGAGGGTGTAAAGAAGTTGAACTCTTGCTCTATGGAACCAGGCTCTGAAGAGGTCATTTATTTTAGCTTAGAAAGTAAAACTGGAGTCAGTTCCTTCCAGTGTCTAAAGTGATTTAACTTAAAGTTTAATTAACAAGGGAAGAAAAGAAAAAAGAAAGAAAGAAAAAGAAGAAAGAGGGAAAAAGATAAAGAAAAGCCACATTCCCACTTTCCAATTCACAAAGACAGGTTTTTTTCTTCAAAAATATGCCTGAAACATATTACAGATAATATCCCAAGTGATTAGTATGTAAACATTGTCATTACAATGAAATGAATATGATACCAGCTCCATTTCACATTGTAAACAGCAGGACTGGATGCAGAAGCCTATTTAGACTGTCCAGTGTTTGTGCAGGTTTTTAAATGAACCATACAAAATCTACATTGTTCTACCTTCTTGTCAAGAGGATCCATCTGTTTCCAGTTATTGGCCTTTAACTGATGAAGTTCATCAAATTTCATACTAATATTTTCTATGGACAACTGCAGCATGTCCCAAAACCCCGCCAAATCCTGGGAAGTGGGTCTTGGATGAGCATTGGGATTCTGTGCAAAAGAGAGAAAAAAATATTGATGCTTTAGAGGCAATATGACAGCAAGCAGGGGCCAAAAAGGCATTTTCAAACATTTCAAAGACCCTAAGGAGGCTGAGTTCCTTTTGGTTTTTAGATAAGAGATAAAACTGAGGTTACAAATGGTCATTTTATACATGCCCCCATTCCAGTCTCTGATTTTCAAATGTCAAGGTTGCAAAATTCCTCTGTCCTTACAACAGAATGGTTGTTTCAGTTTGATAAGTAGGGAGAGTCTAAACATTTGAAAAAATCCCAGGATGTGTTATCTCTTACTGGATGCATTTTAAAACAATGTATTTAAATGAAAACACTATCTTTGAAAAAAAAAATCACATATAATTTCATGCCACACAGCTTATTCAGAGAGCAGACAAGAATTCTAAAATGAGATTAGTTTTAGGACTCATGTTGAGTGAAATACTAGGGTATAGAATTGATAAGCAATAAGGAATTTTCAAAGTACTTTGCTTGATGTGGCTTCTTTGATGCTAGAGACGGAGCTCAGAGTTTGTATACTGGAAGAAAATGATCAACCATGGATACACATACCTAGTCCCTGAAACAATTATGTGTTCAGTAATTGAGATGTTACTGATATATATAATAAAGAATCATTTTATCAGATAACCTATTGGAAATTACCTAGTTTTAAATATAGCAAATGTCAGAAAACATTATCTTTACACGTACATATGTATGTTGGTAATAATTCCCTTTTCAGAATAGCAAATATCTTTCAGTGTTTAAGAACTGACTTTTTGCCAACCAGTGGTAGTGTTTGCCTTTAAGCCCAGCACTCAGGAGGCAGAGAGAGGTGTATCTTTGAGTGACAAGGCCAGCCTGGTCTACAGAGTGAGTTCCAGGATATCCAAAGCTACACAGTGAAACCCTGTCTTGAAAAACCAAACTACCAACAATAACAACAAAACAGCAGCAAAAAAATTTTTTAAAGAATCATTTTAAATTTTTATTATTATCAGTAAGGCATAGTGGTGCATGCCTTTAATCCCAGCACTTGGGAGGCAGAGGCAGGTAGTGCTCTGTGAATTCTAGGCCAGCCTGGTCTACAGAGTGAGTTTCAGGATACCCAGAGTTACATAGTAAGACCCTGTCTGGAAAAAAACTTAAAAAAAAAACAACAAAAACCAACAAACAAAAACTATTATTATCCTCTGTGTGTGTGTGTGTATGTGTGTGTGTGTGTGTGTGTGTGTGTGTGTGTGTGTGTGTGTGTGTGTACCCTACAACATGCGTGTGGAGGTCAGAGGACAACTTCATTGAGTTGGCTCTCTCCTCTCACCTTTGTGTGGATTCCAGGAATTGAACTCAGGTCATCAGGCTTGAGAAGCAAGCACTCCTGCAGTGCTTTTGTTAGTTTGTTTGCTCGAGAGCTTGGTGTGTAATTTAGGCCGGCCTGTAAATCTCCAACCTTCTACCTCAGCCTCCTGAGTGGAAAGACTACCAGAGAACATTACCACATCTGGCTCAAGAGTGGATTTCTTTGTATTCTGTTATCATGGTCATTGCCAATCACCATCTGCAAAAGCAGCTGACGGGCGTTACCGTCAGACAGCAAGAGTCTTCCTCCCCTACCGTGTCAGGGGCTTCTGGCCAGTGCCATTTCTCATTATTTCTTAGGTTTATGAACAATTGTAAATCCCCATGTCCTAGGATGACTGAGGCCAGCTTGAATATTCCAAATTAACTCCAAGAAAATGGTATCATCAGCATTTCAGACCGTGTAGAGGTTGTTGATCATCTGATTGTTTAAAGGTTGGAAACAACATTTGCATCTGAAGATGAGCTAGTACGACTGGCCTCGTTCAAAATAAATGCAAATGAAGAAGCACTGATGTGTGTAGAGTTCTGAAACTACTCACAGCCATGAGATTCTTTGGAATACATAAACTTTAGAGTTTTCAAGTGCTTGGTTCAATATGAAAATCTATTCTAGGGATGAGAGTGAGTGTGGCTTAGGGTTAGATGCCCAAGGCCTTGGGTTCAATCTTTAGCACCTAGCCAAAACAAATCAAAATAAAGTAAATACGACAAAACATAAAAAAGATTCTAATGACACTTGAATGAACAAAATGTCCCCAAAGTTTTAGATTTTAGAGATTTCTGGTTTTGGATTTTTTGGGTTTTTGGCACAGTCACCCTACAGTTCAGTAGTCTAAGCTTATCTAAGTCGTTCCTAAGATGTGTTTAGCTCTGTATCATGGGCAACATGGTCTTGCCCCCAAAGGAATCTCTTTGCCCCATGTTGTCAAAAAGACAAATGAGGAAACAGAGTGTAAGTATTTCTCTAACTCAGCAGTCATATGAGAGTATGAATCATAAGGTAGTATGGCTGAGTCTAAACCATATCATCTATGAGGTTTGAGGGAGAGTCAGGGGGTGTCTCCCCCCAGGTTTAGTTATGCTGGAAAAAAAAATTTCATCCATTCACTGTAAACTTGAGAATCCAGTCTGGAATAAATATGTTTTCAAACTATCTTCTTTTTTTTCCTCAAAGGAAGAGGAACTAAAGAAAGAACAGCTGTACCTGGCTCTGACTGGCCCTATAGTCACTTTTAAATACACATACACACACACACACACACACACACACACACACACACACACACACACACACACACATTTATTTATTTATCGTGTGTATGTGCTGGAGGTGGTGGAGGTCAGGTGACAACTGGTAGGAGCTGCTTTTCTCTTTCCATCTTATGGGTACTAGGGACCAAACTTAGGTCATCATCCAACTTGGCAGCAAGCTCCTTTACCTGCTGAGCCATCTTGCTGCCCCTTGGGGTCACTTTCCTACAGTTGTAGTGCTAAGCGGAACTACCCATCAGGCCATACTGTTTCCTGGGATGATTCCCCTCTGCAAAGGTAAGGGCTGGAATTCACAGCCTGCCTGGGATTTATGGCAATGGAGCCTGAACAGATGAGGGTTTGATTCTTGACTCTGCTTTTGCCGTGGGCTGGCAGTGAAGTTTCTTAACATTTTATGCCCATCTATCCTACCTGGAAATCATAAAAATAATGTCACCAGTAGCTCCAAATGCCCATTCCGAGGAGTTACCCAGGGCATCTGTCACGTTCGGTGCAGGACTTGTTCTTCAGAGGCCTGGTTTGAGCAGTACCAATGACCTTCCTCTGTTGCTGTGGCATTACCATACATAGAGACTTTCTCAAGAGGCCACAGGAGCCACTGTGAGGACTGACAAGATGTCAAAAGCTGGCTTTCAGGAACTTGACAATTTCTAGAAATCAGCACACATTAAAAAAAAAAAAAAAAAAAGCCCATTCTCTGACCTATAAGCCAATTGCCGTTAAATGTGAACATTTTTAAGCAGTTTTGGGTTCAGAGCCTATTTGGAAACCCAAACCTTCAGCGCACTGCTTAATTGAACATTAAATTT
Organism: Peromyscus melanophrys; assembly: GCA_902168415.1. Taxonomy (NCBI): domain Eukaryota; kingdom Metazoa; phylum Chordata; class Mammalia; order Rodentia; family Cricetidae; genus Peromyscus; species Peromyscus melanophrys. Next base: position 12,131 of record CABHPR010139840.1, on the reverse strand, counting down.
TATGATTCTGTTTTGCCCTATATGTTCACCATTGTATTTAAATATCTTTTTTTTTTTATTTCAACAATAAAAGGGTCAGGAGGGGAAAAAAGGCATCTGCAATTTTATCTTTAAAATGTGCACAATATTTATGTTCTATTTTGTAGTATACCTGGGAACTTGCTCATCAATTCTGTTTTTACGTTTATTCAGCGTGAGGGTGGGTGAGTGAGGGTGGGATTGGTGCACATGCCACAATGTGTGTGTGTGTGTGTGTGTGTGTGTGTGTGTGTGTGTGTGTAAGAATGGGAGTTGGGCCTCTGTGAGTCTGCAGACTGAACATCAGGCTTGTCAGCAAGGCCCTTTACCCAGAAGCCATCTTGCCTGCCCTGGACTAGATTCCTTTGAGGAGAAAACGCAGTACCTAGGACACAGAGTTAAACCTCTAAAGCCCTGTCTGGGTCATTCAGATGTCAATCATGTTTTCACTTTCCACACATCAATGAGCTGCTTTTCCTGGCTTTGTTTTAGAGTCAGCCTGACCAACAACAGTTGTGTTAGTGAGGTCACCCTTGGAGGATGGAGGCCTTCTTTACGGCCTCCTTGAAAAGGCTCTTGACCCGTATTTCACTGTCAAATTTGCAAATGCTATTGCTGTTATTGCTGCTATTATCCGAAGAGGGTTTTCCTTCCTTTTTTTTTTTTTTCTTTTTGTATGTCAGAGGTAGGTGGAGCACTCACTTGTCTCAGGGTGTCTAATCTACATTTTGTGATACCCTCAGCCTCTGGCCTTTGAATTAAAACAAAACTTTGATCAGGAGACACAGTCACTGACGGCTATTTTAGAAAGAGAGTCATGAGCCAAAACAGTTATCTTTGTAACAGTATTTAGAAAACATCGGTTGCTCCATATTTTAGTAAGAATAAGAAAATCAAAAGCATCATACAAAATCTAGGAACACGGAAAGTTTTCAATAAAAAAAAAATCAGGAAATGGAATTTTAACTTAATTCTGCCCCTAAGATTATTTAAGTGTAGAATAAAGTGGGGTTTTTTGTCTGTTTTATTTAATGAAAAGCAGGAAGCCAGATTCATCTGTTAAAAGACTCCAATACTTGGTTCAATCTGAGTTTTGCTTTGGCTGGGCTAGTCTTGAGGACAAGGTCTCTCCGGGCTGTGCTAGCAAGGAGTCCCGGTGACGTGGATGGTACCTACCAGGTTCTCTTCACACAGTTCTCTGAACTGGTAGAATTTCTGCGCCATGAGAAGTTGGGCGCTGCCCACCGCGGTTCGGATTTTCCCTAGAACTGAAAAGAGCAGACACAGAAGTTTACACGATGCCTCAACGTTGAGACTTAGTCTGGTCAAGCGAAGAGAGAGTTATGCTGTCACAGTTTGGAAAAACAGCACACACCATGTACCACACCCTTCCGGGGCTATGAAACCCGGGCTACGGGGTTCAAGTATAAAGTCAACTTGGGAAGCACATGTGTATCGCTCCTGTTTCTTGGGAGAACTGGAGTTTTCCGTCACAGCACTGTGCTATACCACAAGGAGAGACAGATAGTGTTCCTTTCACGTTCCGACAAATGTTATGCGTTTCCCGGTGTAGTTTTGGGTTTATGGAGTCAGGATCCCAATAATTAGAAATTCAAACACAAGAGAAGCAATGCTAGCCGGGCGGGAGGAATCTCCTAGTCACCCTAACCAGTTCACAATCCAGCATTTTCCCAGAGCTCAGCCATTGGCGTTTTCTGACAAGTGAATTTGCTAGGGAGTGATAGGGTTCAACCTGTTGCCTAGGGCACAGCAGCACGGCTTTCCACTTTGCAGCCCTTTCGGTATTAACGTTGCTTTGGTGTGGAACCTTCCCTGTTACAGTAACCACCTTTGAGTGCCTCTGCAGGGGTCCGGGTCTGAGTGTCCCCAGGGATCCCCCTGAACCCGCAGCCCTTGCAGCTGCCCCTGCTGGACCTCTGCCATGCAGTAAACCGCCCTCCTGCACCTGAGTGGACAGAAACCTCCCACAATGGAAGACTAGAGAGAACTCAGACCCCCTGAGGCTTGGCTAGGCTGGGAATTCTGCTTGGAAGAGACAATATGGGATTCAAGCAATCTCACCGTTGGCTTCGGTCTAAAGAATTCACACTCCTTTTCTCAACCACAAGGTCAGGAGAAAACAAAGAAAGAAACGGGCATTGCCCAGGGCTTTTTAGTAATCTGATGTACTGGATTTACGAAGCCAGGCTAGACCTGAGTTCATGATGCACACTCTACCTAGGATCTGCTTAAATATTGTAGCATCCACACCTGTAAGTCATAGCATTTGTGAATTCATATGTCCCCAGTCATGCCAGACTGCTTGGGGACACACATTTGCAGCTCTATCAAGTCATAGCACCACCCCCACCCCCACCCCCACCCCCGACTTGCTGCATCAAGCCTTTATGTAGGTAGACGAGTTTACTTTTTTCCAGTCTGCTGGAAATCAGTTGAGTGAGGTTTCTCCTTTTTAACTATCATCATCATCACCATTTTTTAGACAGGGTCTCACTACACAGCCCTGGCTGTCCTGGAACTCACTATGTAGACCAGGCTGCCCTCATACTCACAGAGATCCACCTGCCTCTATCTCCAGAGTGCTGGGACTAAAGGTATGCGCCACCATGACCCACTTGCTGTCCCTTTGATACCTCAAAGTAAAGTGAAGAGTTTATCTCCACACAGGGTGAGCTTAAAGTTCAGAGGTCAGGCCTCTTGGAGCTACTACAGTGGACAAGTCAAAACTGTGAGCTAGCAAGCCGGAGAGGTGGCTCAGAGGTTACGCGCCCGGCCTGTGGTCGCAGAGGTGGCGAGTTCGGTTCCCGTGAGTGTGCAATGTGTGAATGAATGACGTAATTCATGAATGAGTCAATCACTGATGGATCGATCAATCGATTGATCGGAAAAAAAAAAAGTGCAGCCGGGCGGTGGTGGCGCACGCCTTTAATCCCAGCACTCGGGAGGCAGAGGCAGGTGGATCTCTGTGAGTTCGAGGCCAGCCTGGTCTACAAAGCAAGTTCCAGGAAAGGTGCAAAGCTACACAGGGAAACCCTGTCTAAAAAAACCAAAAAAAAAAAAAAAAAAACCCCAAAAAAACAAAAAACTGTGAGCTAAGAGATCTCAATCATACCCAAATGCCTGTACTATGTCAGACTAACATAAAAGGAATGCCCACTCCTCAAAAAAAAAAAAAAAGGAAGAAAGAAAAAAAAAAAAAGAAAAGAAAGAAGAGAAAGAAGAGAAAAAAGAAAAAGAAAAAAAAGAGGTCTCCTGTAGCCCAGGATGATCTCCAATTCACAATGTAGACAGGGATGAATCTGAATTCCTGATCCACCTTGCCTCTACTTCCCCAGTGCCGGGATTATAATTGTATCCCACCACACCTGGTCAGAAAGTATCACATACTCCTTGAGGAATAATACCAGCGGAAGTAAGAAGTAAAAAGCAAAAGGCCAGACGTTGACTATGAAAGGAGAAAGAGGAGAAAGATATATCTTGCTAATGTTTGGACTCTACTCTGTGATGTCCCAGGTCAAAACTCAATGGGGTAGGAAGCGGAAACCCTTCTGTTGGGTTTTAAGGAATCAAATGAAACACTAGAAAGTTCACAGACAAGCCTACACAGAAGACATCTTTCCAAGGTCACTCTTGAATTCACTATTGTTCTACGACAAGGTGGTGATTAACCTTGAAGCAGCTAGCCCCGCGCTCAAGGCCAAAGCCAAGGCCAGCAAAGGGCAGAGGAGCCTGAAAGGACTTGTGGAATCTAGTCACAGGGATGGGCCGTGGGGGCTCTGTGTATTCATTCACTCTGTCAGCAAATATTAGTGAGGGTACAGCCCAGCAGGCGTTACACTAACGGTATAGGACAGTGTTTAGCAAGACAAAGCCCCTGCCTTCTTGGGCTTTGTATCCCGATAGAGAGCACAAGGAAGAGGCAGAGGAGCAGACCCGTTCAGTGGAGGTAGAGAACACTGAGCGTTCTTCCTGTCTCCTAGAAACGGAAAACAAATGAACAACAAACATACCCTGGGGTTTCAGCTACAACATGCAAGTTGGCTCTGGCTTAAACAGTTTGTCTTGATAGCCACCATTTTATAACACTGCAGCTTTTTATTCAGTGATTTTATTTACCTCATTAAATCCATGCACATCATTTATTGTGTGTATATGTGTGTGTGTGTGTATGTGTGTGTGTGTGTGTGTGTGTATGCACGTATGTGTATCACGGTGCCTGTGTGGAGTTCAGAGGACAATTTGCAGGAGGTGTGTTCTCTCTTTTGGTGGTAAGAGTCCTGTGGGTCCTGAGGATTGAATTCAGGTCATTAGGTTTGGGAGCAGGCACCTTAACTGCCGAGCCAACATCTCACTGGCTCCCTCTTTTTATTTATTTATTAATTTTTTTGCCACTATTTTTAAATTTGGAAACAAAATTAAAACACTTTCAGGGACTTGATAATTTTCCATTCAAAGAAAGTGAATATTCATTTATATGCTCTCACCAAAGGAACCAATTTTCTTTTCTTTTCCCCTTCAGATCTTTTTCCCCTTCACAGTCTTATAGGCCAAGTGTGGCTTCTTCCTTCCTGACCCATTCATTCTCCTTCCTCCCCAGAAGAAAGCCGTAGAGTAGAGAGAAAGTGGAGAGGGGCTCTTCCAGCATATTACTGATGTCACTGAGGTACCCTCTGGAAAGATAAGAACTAAGAGCCCTTTAAAGTGTACACAGAGGGCTGGAAATGGTGGCCATACATTTGAACCTAGCATTTACAGTAGAAGGTGGGTCTTTGTGAGTTTGAAGCCAGCCTGGTATACACAGTAAATTTCAGGATAGCCAGGGTTACACAGTGAGACCCTGTCTCAATATATATATAAAATTTATTTTATTTTTTTAAATTTTATGTACATTGGTGTTTTGTCTACATGTATGTCTGTGTGAGGGTGTCAGAAATCCTGGAACTGGAGTTACAGACAGTTGTGAGCTGCCATGTGGGTGCTAGGCATTGAACCTAGGTCTTCTAGAAGAGCAGCCAATGCTTTTAACTGCTGAGCCATCTCTCCAGCCCCATCAATACATAAATGGAAAAAAAAACAAAACACACAAAAGAACACAGGATTTGATCCATCTCACTAACACTGGTTCTAAATGAGATACTGTGGGCTGAAGCAACAGATTTTCTCTGAATGTTAAAATGGGAGGTTTGAAGACTCTGTGGGTCTAGAATGAGTTTTGCTCCAGGTGTTCTGGGGTAGTTGACCTCCTTTACATGGAGGCTCATGTAACTTTTCTAGATTGTCCAACCAATTACGGTGCTATCATAGACACACTGAATGTCCCCCAGAGGCTTATGCATTAAAATGTTGCTCACTAGCCTATGGGGCTACTGGAAGTAGTAGACACTTGGGAAGTGGGGCCTTAGTGGAAGAAACTCCAGCTGCTAGGAGGTACCAGAGAAAGAGACACTGGTACTCCAGTCCTTTCCTCTCTCTCTCTCACTTCTCAGCTGCCATGAGGTGAGCAGTCTCCTCAGCCATGACGTACTGTGTCACGGAGGACTCCAGGCAACAAAGTTAAGGGACCATGATTGAACATTTTCTTTTCTTTTTGTTTTGTTTTCCAGACAGGGTTTCTCTGTGTAGCCCTGGCTCTCCTGGGACTCGCTCTGTAGACCAGGCTGGCCTTGAACTCACAGAGATCCACCTACCTCTGCCTTCCCAGTGCTGGGATTAAAGGCTTGCACCACCACTGCCTGGCTTCTTGTTCCATTTTTAAAAATTAATTTCTTTTTTTATTTTATGTGTATGTATGTGTGCCTGAATGTATATATGCACATCGTGTGTGTACAGGTGCCCATGGAGGCCAGAATAGGGTATCAGATCCCTTGTTTCCTACAGTGGGTGCTAGGAATGGAACCTGGGTCCTGTGCAAGTGCAGCAAGTGCACTTAACCACTGAGCCAGCTCTCCAGCCCTTGTTTTTTTTTCTGCCCTTTTTAAATTTTTTTAAATTTTATTTTTGGAGACAGGATCTCTTTTTGTAGTCCTCATGTCCTGAAGCTCGCTCTGTAGACCAGACTGGCTTTGAACTTATAGAGATCTAGCCACCTCTGCCCCAAGTGTTAGGATTAAAGGTGTGCAGTACCATGCCTGGCTCCTTGTTCTATCTTTTCTTTTTCTTTTCTTTTCTTTTCTTTCCTTTCTTTCTTTTTTTTTTTTTTTTTTTTTCCCCCGAGACAGGGTTTCTCTGTGTAGCTTTGCGCCTTTCCTGGAACTCACTCTGTAGCCCAGGCTGGCCTCGAACTCACAGAGATCCGCCTGCCTCTGCCTCCCGAGTGCTGGGATTAAAGGCGTGCGCCACCACCGCCCGGCTTGTTCTATCTTTTCTATCTTTTGAGATAGGGTCTCTCCTTACATTCTGCTCTTTGACTCACTCTATGAATTTGCCTTATTTATTTTATTATTGCTTTGTTTAGAACCAGGGTCTTACCGCATAGCCCAGGTGGTCTCAACTTCCCTAACTCAGTCAATCCTCCCTACCCCAGTCTCCAGAGTATCTGGGATCCCAGTTGTGTGTCGCTGCACCAAGTTTTGAATTTCCCTACTTTATGCACTTCATGTGAGTAGAAGCATCAGTGTTTACCTTTCAGTGATGGGCTGATTTCACTTAACATAGGGCCCTCTGAGTCATCCACGTTATCACACAGGATCTTCTTCTTTTTAAGGCTCTCAGTAACATTCCATGGTGTCCATGATTAGCATTTAAAAATCTGTGGAGTGTGATTACCAACACTTTCTAGAACCAGATGTGGTAGCACATCCTCAGGAGGCTGAGGCAGGAGGATTCTGAGTTTAAGACTACACTAAGCTACTTAGTGAGACCTTGTCTTAAAATAGAAAAGCAAAGCAAAACCAAAACAAATATTCACCTTCTAGCCAGTGCCATCGGAGAGAGCAGGATGGGGTAAAAGGAGTCACTGGGAATCTGAAGATGAGCACAAAACAGACCTAGTCACCATGGCTGAGCACAAGGTCGTGTCAGCTGTGAAGGAAGTGGAGGTCTGGGGCTAACTCTATAGAGATGGTTAGAGTAAATCAGAAGCCCTGTGTTTTCTTTAAAGATTCAGTGTCATAATGAGAAGCAGAGAAAGACTTCTGTGAGGAGAAGCATCTATGCAAACTCTGCTTTGAAACCCCTTGGCTATATTGAATTAAAGACCAAGACATTTAGAAAAGAGCGAATCTCCTCTTTTCCCACTCGCCTGTGTGGGATATGGTTTTTATTTTGGGAACACAGAGTGCTATAAAAGACACAGGAGCAAAAAGAATGAACAATCTCTTTTAACCCTCCGGGGAATCCATGACTGCTACAATGAGTTTCTGTGTGCTGGTGCCGTGAGCCAAATCCAAGACCAGTTCCCTTGGGAATATGCCTGGCTTTTTGCTGAGTCAAAATTTCAGGGCTGAAGGTGTAGCTCAGCATGTATGAAGCTCTGAACTTATCTCTAGCACCTAAAACACAAACAAGCAAACACACATAACAGATGAGCATCCAAACCCTTAAGCACAGCAACCCTATGTACCTTTCCATATTCCAGGAGAATTAGGTCTCTAGATCTGAAAAGTCAGGAGACTGGCTTCTCTGGCTTCTTTTAATCCCTGTCTTTTCTTTCTCTTCTTTTTTTTTTTTTTAAATTTAAATTTTAATTTTTGAGGCAGAGTCTCGTTATACAGGCTTGGCTGACTTGAAACTTACTAGGTAGCCTGAGCTGGCTTCAAACTCTCAGAGATCCACCTGCCTCTGCCTCCTTGAATCCCAAGGGCTAGGACTAAAGCCACCATGGCTGGCTTGCTCTCAGCTCTGCCCAGTTCCACAGCCACCGCACCTCCACGTTAGGGCCTCAGACACTGGAAAGAACATACACGCAGCCTCAAACTTGTTACGCAGCCAGAGACAACCTCCAACTAGTGATTCTCCTGTCTGCATCTCCCTGGTGCTAAGGATTATAGGCATGAGCCACTCTGCCTGGGTTATACAAAGCTGAGATTGAACCCAGGGCCTTGTGAACACTAGGCAACCACACTTACCAACTGAACTACATCCCCAGCCCAAACAAACATTTTTTTTCCATGCCACTAGTTTATTTACAATCCTATCTAGCATAAGAATTCAAGAGTTTAATCCGTTTCTCATCGATTGCATTTCCTCAACATTCTTCCTAGCTGTTAAAGAGATGAATGAAACATCCCCATTTCTTACATAGTCACCTGAGAAGAAAGGAGCCACAGATCCAGATCTCTAAGGTCACAGTCGTGATAGCCAGTGACCGCCACCTGTTTTCCTGGGGACTTCCTCACAATGGCTGCCACAAGCACAGAGGTGGTAAACTCTGGACATCCTGGCCTACCTGGTGCCGCCAGAAGCTCTGTTAAGGGGTGCAGAAGCGAATGTGGAAGAAATGGCTGCAGCACCGTCACCCTTCCTCACCACCTTGCTATCTGAATCACAGAAGGGAAAAGGAGAATTACAGACATATTTCTTACACCTTGTATGTAGTCCCGGAAGACTGGAAACTATGGATCACCATGCAGGAGCTGCTCTCCTCCCATGGCGAAGGGACCATCAGTGAACACGCCAGGGAGAAATTTTCAAATGGCCTGCCATCTCCACTGCAGTGTGTCTACTGTGCTCCTTTCCCACACCACTTTTCTTGACATACAGGCAGTAGGTTAAAAAACGGCCAGCTTCTACACTAAGTGACTGTTCGTCTTGGGAGTATTTATCACAACTCTTCTTCCTCACTTGCTCTTAAATTCCTAGGCATAGCTGCCTCTGCCATTTGCTCGTCCTTCCAGCTCAGGGTGGCTATCTATATATTTGATTTCCAACCAGACAGACCACAAGCTCCTTGACTGCATGGGTCCACGCACCCATGCAATCCCTGAAGTTTCATTGAAGGAATAAGTTTGGAAATTACTGAATCAGCTATGGACTCTATGTCACCCCCAACACACACACACACATACACACACACACACACACACACACACACACACACACACACACACACATGCAACAACAACAACAACGTTAATAGCAACAGTCTGGACTACATTTTGACTCCTTTCTGTTTTGTCTTACACCACCCTTTAAGTTACTGTTGAGTAGTTAATTGGTACAGTCTGAGCTAGACTTATTTATTTTTGAGATAGGGTCTCTCTACACAGCTTTGGTTGTCTTGGAGCTCACTAAGTAGACCAGGCTGGCCTCAAACTCACAGAGATCTACCTGCCTCTGACTCCTGAGTGCTGGGATTAAAGTCTTGCACCACCACACCTGGCCTCTAATTCACTAGATATCTCAAGTAGCCTTTGAATTTGCCATCCTCCTGCTTCTCTGTCCCAAGTGCTGGGATTACCTTCCTGTGCCTGCACATCCATCCACCCTGAAAGTGTCAGGCCATGTGGGATAGGTTGAACATGTCTGTGGATGAATTAAATGATCTCATGGGGATGCTCCTCCATTATGTCCCCATAAGCTCATCCAAAATGGAAAAGGCAGTTAAGTTCCTAATCTACTAACCTTTCAATCTTGACAAAGCACCCCTGTGCAGACTCAGCTGCCCCCCTTCCTGACCTAGAAGCTGTTGGGCGCAGGCGGCTGCCACTGTTCACTTTAACTAGAGAGGGTGCTACCAGCATGTGGCCAGGAAAATCCCAAACTGGTGTGGAATGAATGTCTATCACTGAAACACCCGCCATTGTAAACTAGAGGCTATCTGCACCCAAGTTGGGGCTTTTCCTTAACCATTTGGCTTTCTTCTTTTCATCCTGTAGACTTCTGGGGTGAAGGAGTGGGGGAGAATGTGGGCCCATCTTCCTACTTTAAAACCACATGGATCTGTCATCATCACAAATCTGTATGAGGGGCTGGAGAGATGGCTTAGGGGTTAAGAGTGCTGACTCTTCTTCCAGAGGACCCGAGTTCAATTCCCAGCATCCACATGGCAGTTCACACCTGTCTGGAACTCCAGTTTCAGGGGACCCCGGCAACCATGGCAAAAACACAAATGCACATAAAAATAAAATAAAATATTAAAAAAAATCTGTATGAGACTGTCCATGTATCAAAGAATGCTTCTTTGTGGCAGGTTCTCCAATCTGTGGCCCGGAGGTCACTTCTCATGTATGTACAGATCAGAGCGCTGAACTTAAAGCATGCACATTACATACAATTTGCTTTCCCTGGCTGTCACTTCCTGCGGTCGAGGACTAGTTTCAGGTTAGCCAGAACTTATAAAACAGACCACATGCTCTCTCTTTGTTTCTCTCTGTCTCTGGCCCTGTGTGTGTGTGTGTGTGGGGGGGGGGGGGATAGGAGAAAATCTTTTGAAGGTTCACTTTAAAAGTAAGATGAGAACTAAAACTGGAAGCAGCCAGGATGCACCTGCAGCTCCCCATTTAGCTTCGCACCCAGGGCTGATGAATGGCGGGCCTTACAGAGGGCAGCTTTGTCCACCACCTACCAGCCGATGAGCTGCGCAGATTCAGCAGAGGCAGCCCTGGACAGAAACCCAGCGATCACGCCGATAGCTGGTTACAATAACGACCATGCACAGCTTCTGTAACCAAACCGGAGAGCAGGCAGAGCTCACTTAGGGTTTCAGCAGCAGCCTCAAGTTCCCTGCCCAAACTCACAAGCCTTCTGTGGGGAATGCTATCCATCCAGTACCCTGGATGCTACTGCCAGGTGAAATTAAAGTGGAATTAATCTGCCTCCTGCACATGCTGTTTATCTGTGTCTTTCGGATAAAGCCTGAAAATTCCACATAGAAGTTGTCCACAATTCAGGAGGCAAAGACAGATTATCAGTGACAACACACTGGTACTTTATCCTTGAGCCAATGAAACCTGAGCCTGCTTTTCCCCCCACAGCCGGAGACTGCATTCCTAGCTAGAAGGGCTCAGTTCCATCTGGTCGGTTCTTTCCCGGTTAGATAATCCCAGACGTATCCATGTAACATGCGAGCCACTGTCAAACAGCGCTGAGCCATCTCCCCGGGACAGCTGGTTCACACAAGGGCTGCATTGTCTGAGGAGAGCTGGTATCACTTTCCTTCAAGTGCTCGGGAGACTCTGTCAGCTGCCTTGGCTCGGAGAGAGCCTCGCCCACAGCAGACGGCCATTAATCTGTTAACTGGCCTCAAACCACTACAGACTGGGAGGGTTGAAGGCCCGAGTCAAGAATCAAAGTCTTTGTTCTGCCTCGATTTTTATCAGGGGAAGTAATAGCTCCACACACCCAAAGAATGTGTGGTCTGACTCTTCCAAAGCCGCTGGCTTGTTCTCTCTCTTCCCTGGGCTCCAGGTAACCTGGAAAGAGTTGTCCAGTCTGGGAACGCCAAAAACTGTTTTGCAGAGAGGAGCCGTCAGAGTTAGGATGATAACTGTTGACCAAATAAGCACTTAAAATGAGATGGATCTCTCCTTCTCTAGTATAGATGACTCTAACTACCCGCACCCCCAAACCTCTGCTTTGCTTCAAGTCATAATCCAGCAAACAAATTCCTTACCATACTCTTTCCCCCGCTCCCCTCACCCCCTCCTTTCCTCTTCTCTTTCTCTCTCTCTGTTTTGGACTGTGGACATCTGTGTTTTGAACTCAGAAAAATGTCTTACGTTCTTACGTACGTGATGACAGCTTCAGGGACTGTAGCCTTCTGGCAGGTATACGTGCTGTTATGAATTTCATCTAAAGACTTGTATGGGACAGGCTAGCTGCCAGCCACTTACCTATACCCCAAGCTCACCTGTGGGGGTCAGAGGTCAACTTGTAGGCATGGGTTCTCCCCTTTACCATGTGGTTTCTGGGACTGAATTTAGATTGTCCGGATTCGTGGCAAGCACCTTTGAGTGCTGAGTCATCTCATCCCCTCCCGCCAATTTTAAATGTATAACGGGAGGCATCAGACCCATGCATCAAACATTTGAAATATTTAAAAATTGGGATAACTCTGAACCCTGTTCCAAACCCCTACCCTATCTAAAATCTAACCTAACTGGTTGGTAAGATTTTAGACAAAACAAAAACAAAAACAAAAACAAAAACAAAAA
>CABHPR010139839.1:21247-40978 GCA_902168415.1 Peromyscus melanophrys | reverse complement strand
GAAGGAAGGAAGGAAGGAAGGAAGGAAGGAAGGAAGGGAAGAAGGAAGGAAGTGGGAATAAGACACACGTTAGCTATGTGGCCTTTAATAAGTTCTTCCATGTCTCTAGGACACAGTTGTCCTAACGGATTAGATGCCTCTCTGGGAGATGGTGTGAAGTGGTGTGTGCGGAGCATTCAGTCGGTGCTTGGCGTCTAGCAAGTGCTGCAGGACCATTGTGAAGAAAGTGTTCTTGGAAGTTAAAAATTCTGAAGTAAAAAAAAAAATTGGTAGAGAAGTGTTGGCAGATAAAATTAAGGAGGCCTCAGGAAGCCTTGACAAAAGTATAAAGAAGTGAAACACGGAACAGGAAACATAAACCTGGACGCTAAGTCAGCATGTCTTGTGGAGAGCAGGATTCCTCTTGTGCTGTGGGTGCGTGGTGGTTCCATTGGTAAAGTGCTTCCCATGCAAGTATGAAGACCTGATCTACATCCCAGAGCCCACATTGAAAATCATATACACACCAGTAACACTAAAAGGGCTGAGCAGGCTGTGCTTATGTATTTAGACACATGTACAAGCATTCAACAGCAGCAATGAAAGGAAAAGAGGCTATGACTAGAGAAGGAGTAGAAGGACACGGATGAGATTTGGAGGGAGGAAAAGGAAGGGGGAAATGGTGTAAATATATATTAAGTTCAATAAAATAAATATTAAAATATAAAAATCCAGGGTGCTGCAGCTGTGATCCTAGCACTTGGGAGATAGATATGGGAGATTACCTGGAGCTCATTGGCCCAGACAGCCTAGCTGAATTGATAAATTGCAGCTTCAGTGAGAGACCCATCTCAAACAATAAGATGGAGAATGATTGGAGAAGACAATCGGCATTGATCCCTGGCTTCTACATGTGTGTATGTGTGCTTGCACCAAGTACATACACACATGCATGCACGCACTCTCTAACTCTTACAGAGAATAGACAACAAATAAGAGTATTAAGCAAGTAATGGGTTGAAAGGGCTTGCCTTCTGAGGGAGGTACTTGTAGGCAGGGTTTTCCTGTCTCACCAGCCAGCTCCCAAATAACCACACAGAGACTTATTATTAATTATAAATGCTCAGCTGATAGCTTAGGCTTGTTATCAAGTAACTCTTACATCTTAGATTAACCCATATTTCTTATCTACACTCTATCATGCAGTGGTCCTTTTTTTCAGCTCAGCATGCTCATCTCTTGCTTCCTCTGTGTCTGGCTGACTGCTCCCCATGACCCCACCCTTCTTCTTCCCAGCCTCCTCTCAGTTTGACCTCCCACCTAACCTCGCAAGCTCACAAGCAGGCACAGTAAAGAGGCCAGATGAAGACTAGGGAGAGCTGAGCATTTCCAAGTTAAGAAAGACCTCAGAAGAAGCTGAATTTGACAATACCCTGGACTTCCAGCCTCAGAACAATGACAGATAAATCTCTGCTGTCTAAACCACGTTGTGATGTTTCACTCTGGCAACCAATACAGCTGCACTCAGTCTGTGGTGCCTGGAGATGTGTTGGGGATGTAAAGGCTGTGGAAGTTGGGGGCTGGGACTAGGAAGGAGTGTGGGCCGGATGTTGAAATTTGAAAGTCATAGGTAGATGCTGAAAGAACACAAGTTTACTTTTATGAAACCTGATGATCAAAGGACTTTTCAAGTAGAGGGGACTCTGGGAGAAGAGATTGGAGACAAAGGAAACATCAGAGACAATAGAGTAGATAAAGATAGATGCTAGTGAGGGCAAGACAGGGTGGATTGTGGAGCAAAGGGGAAGGGTGAGGTTTCGTGAGGAGCTGGGAGAGGTATTAGACAAGGGTGGGTGTTACTGTCTGAGATTTCAGGAATCAAAGCAGGAAAGGTCAGATTTAGGTGACACTGACAAAAGACAAGTGACCTGAAGCATATATATATATAAAATGCCTCTGTCGAACATGCAGCTACGGAGAATTTGATTTTCAGCTACTAAGAACTAGACCCTAAAGTCAGCCATAGTTGCACAAGCTTTCAATCCTAGCACACAACAGGCTGAGGAGGGAAGATCTAGGGTCTAGGTCAGCATGGGGTGTGTAGAATGAATGAACAAACAACCCCACTATAAATATGTGCCCTAACTGAACTAGCATTTTTGTGATATTTTGACAAATTTCTTTTGAAAAGTATATCTATCTACATAAAAACAAGTTTATGCACTTGAATATGACATATCCTGGGCACACTGTTAATGCTCCTTTTAATTATTTCTTTCCCTCTTTTTTTTAGCCATATCCTTTCTCATCCACAATTATCACTTCACTATAAACCATAATGATAACTGTGTTTATAAGCTATATAAAATGAAAAAGTTCATACATACTCACATATATGTGTATTGATTCCTTTATAGTTTTAGACATAAAAACAAACTAGGAAGGCTGGGTGTAGTGGCACATTCCTTTAGTCCTAGCACTCAGGAGGCAGAAGCAGGCAGATTTCTGTGAGTTTGGGGCCAGCCTGGTCTACATAGAGAGTTCTAGGACAGCCAGGAGTATGTAGAGACCCTGTCTCAAAACAAAACAATACGATATAACCCAGCCCAAACAAACAAACAGATCAGAACTTAGGAGTGCTTTGTATTTACTTTTCAATGGTTTTGCTTCTTAAACAGGAGCACGCTAGTTGAATTGCTTCCAAATCACCTGCTGCATGTCTCACTCATGATGTCCATGCACATCACGGATTTATTCAACCCTTACTGGTGGCATTGTCTGGTTTGCTTGTTGGTTTTGTTCACTAGAAAAAGATTAACATAGTTATCATCATCATATAATGCAAGTGCTTTTGACAGACACAGAGAGTAGCATTAATAACTGGATGAATACATGTATTCAAAGCTTGTTGAACACATTTTGCCAGAATTCTTCACCACGAGGACTCTAACATTTCTACCTGTCCCGGCTGAGCACATTTACCTTCGGAATAACATGGACCCTCTGTTAACGTCTCTATTCTGAGGGACAAAAACAATGTCCCTTTGCTTTCATTCCATTTCTCTGCTGTTGGAGGTGAGGATTTTGTTACATTGGTTGGTGATTGTTGTGGCTTGATCCTGAAATCAAGGCTCTTATAGACTCATGTTTTGAACGCACATGCTCCACTTTTTGACACTACTTTGAAAGCCATGGAGCCTTTAGGAATTGGGGAATGGCTGGTGGAAGTAGGTCATTGGGGGCAGGCCTTAGAAGTCATATCTACCCCTGCACTTTCTGCTTCCTGCTGTAAGGTCAGGTGAGAGATCTCTGCCACATGCTTCTAGTATCATGAACTCCAATGTGTGTTAAAACTCCCCTGTAATCATAAGCCAATATAAACCTCTTCTCCTTAAGCCAGTGACTCAAACAAAATGGAACATAAGCTCAAAGGCTTGGGATTCCCAGCAGTTTACTCACGACTCCATTTTATTTTTTCAATAAATTTTTAGAAAAGCAAAATTTCATTGCATTGATCTGAGTGAAAATATGATATTGAGATGTCAGTGGTTAAGTGGAGTTCTGTTTCATTGGTGACAGTGAAAATGCACTTGAAAAGGAGCTCCACCCAATGGCAGGAATGGAGGCTGCTCTGCCACTGCTTCTGCCCTCCTGCCCACCTTCTCTCCCTAAGTCTTTCTTTATCTCCTCCATCCAGACTCATGTCAGTTGGGCAGAAGGTGTCACAGCAAGTCTGACATTGAGGCAGATACCCACCCAAGGAGTAGATTGCAGCTTTCCCTTTCTATGAGTGGTATCCATCACAGTGGTTCTTAAGAACCTCCCTGCCAGTTTCCTTCAGGATAGGCATGTGGAGAGGCAACCTTGAAGCAGAGGAAGGAACGACCTCCCCATGTGCATGGAGCATCTCACTAGCTAGACCCTCTCTCCTTTTCTCTCCTTTTCAACTTTCTGCAGCTTGAGAGAGGATCAAGTAGGATCTGAGATTCCATTTCCCAAGCACCAAATCTCTGAGTAAACTAAGAAGAAGGCACCTGGATGTTGTGGGATATTTGTACACTGTATAAAATTATATTACTGTGATTGGGGTAATAAAAGGCTGAGCAGCAAATAGCAAGGCAGGAGGTATAGATGGGACTCCTGGGCATAGAGAGAGGAAGTAAGGAAGTAGGAGGAAATGAATAGAGGTGTACAAGGGGCTCCAGGAGCTACAGAGAGGAAACAGGTATAGCACGAATTGTTAGGAGGTCTTATTAATAAAATCAAACCTGATGCCAGTTATTGGGGTGAAAGCTGGAAGATCAGAGAGACAGAACAGGCCACAGCTAACCTCACCTGGCCAACTTCTCAGCCGATCCTATTTCCTCAGACTGGAAGCCTCTGTGTCCTTATCCAAATGGATCTCAGCTGAACTGCTTCTCGAAAAGCCTGAAAGCTTAACCAGCCTCTAGTTCCTGGTCCTCATGCCTTAAATACCTTTCTGCCATCATTTCCTGGGATTAAAGGCTCACTTCCTGGGATTAAAGGTGTGAGTCACCACGCCTGGCTATTTCCAGTGTGGCTTTAAATTCACAGAGATCCAGATGGATCTCTGCCTCCCAAGTGATAGGAATAAAGGCGTGTGTGCCACCATTTTCTGGCCTCTATGTCTATCTAGTGGCTGTTCTGTTCTCTGACCCCAGATAAGTTTATTAGGGTGCACAATATTTTGGGGAACACAATATCACCACAAACAAGAGGTGCAAGATAAAAGAGAGGTAATGACACATGATAAAATGTAGATTAATATAAATGAGTTAATTTAAGTTATAAGAGCTAGTTAGGAACAAGCCTAAGCAATAGGCCAAGCCTTCATAATTAATGAAAGTCTCTGTGTCATTATTTGTGAGCTGGTGGCCAAAAGAAAAATCCAACTACATATGGCATCCAACCTGGAGGCTCAAATATCCACATAAGGCCTGAGAAAAGCAGTCTATCAGGTAGGCTCAGTATACAGAGGCAGGGTTCTTTTAAGAGGCCCTGCTATGCAGTAGAGCATTTGAGCACCCAGCATGCTAGGTGGCTAGTGTGGTCATTTGAGGTTTGTCTCTCAGTCAGAGAAGGCTGCAAGTGCACAGTAAAGCAGACCAAGAAAACTTTTAAACAGCTACAGAAAAAAAAATGAGTAGATAGTCAAAGAAAAAATAGTTTAAAAATAATAAAATCTTTAAAGAAAGAGTAAAGTAATATAAAAAGATTAAGCCACATAAGGATGGGAAATACACAGGGCATCTGGATCCTGTATGGTGTTTTGCTGACTTTGAATTTTTAAAATACTAATGTACAAAAAACAACAGCTGCTGAGAGATGTAACCAACCGTCTTATTAAATAAGAAACACAGAGCCAATGTAAAGATAAAAGCCCAAGAGGTCAGAGCTAAGAGCCTTACCTGCCTGCTTCAGCTAGCCTCTTCAGCCAGGAGACCTCTCCAAAAAGAAGCTACTTCCTGTCTGTTTGTCTTTAAATACACTCTCTGTTCTGCCTTCTCATTGGTTGTAAACCCAACCACATGACTGCCTCGTCACTGCCTGTCTGTACAGACCTCCAGACACACATTGGAGCATGTGTCTCCAATGCGGTTGTATCCTTGAACACACAGAGATCTACCTAGCTCTGCCTACCAAGTGCTGGGATTAAAGGCATGTGCCTCCTCCAGCAAATCCCACTGGCGTGCACCACCACAACCGGCTTTCGCTATGGCTTGCTAATAGCTCTGACCCCCGGGCAACTTTATTTATTAACATACAAATAAAATCACATTTCAGTACAAATAAAATACCACTATATTTCCCCTTTTATATTTTAATAAAAAGAAAAAAAGGAAAGTTGTAACTAATATAAGAAAAACTATATACAAAAGTACAATAACTATATACAATATATACAAGTGATGAATACCTAAACAATGTCTAGTCCATTTGTATTTGACAAATTCAGAGAAAATAATTCCATTACTTATCTTATTTTGATAAGTCCAAAATGTACCTAATTCACTTTCTATCCTAACTAATTTTCAACTATAACTAACTAATCTTCAGCTATAACTAATTAAACTTCAACTATAACTAACTAATCTTCAACTCCCTCAGAGACCCAAGAAGGAAATAATATTACCTAACAAAAATAAAAACTTCCAAAAAAATTGTGAGTTGACAGTAACAGCCAGCTGCCTGGACAGTCACCTGAGCTTTCTTCTCAGTGTTGGGGCATCATCTTCAGCCTATAGGCTTAGCATATCTGACAGACTCATTTGTGAAGTAGGATGTACACAAGGTCAACAGTTCGACCTCACGTTGGGTGAGAGCAGTCCATGTACCAGAAACACCTGAATTCCACTAGTGTCATGTCATGATTCAGGATTTTAAATTCTGGAAATTGTTGATGGTTTTTGAATTCAGCTGTCCGTTCTTCTTGACTGTGTATGTGTGGCTTCATCTCAGCATCCCATTCTTCTCCACATCCCTCTATTAAATGCCAGTCTGCTATTGAGAGGCATGAGCTTAGTTACTCTTCAAGAATAACTGTTTCAGCTGCTGTTCCATTGCACATCAGAAGCCATCAGCCCACTGCCTGTTCAGCTGCCTTTGAAGAAAAGGGCACTGTACCTTTTCTGGATTGCGAAGGCCACTTCAGGGATGGTGCCATATTGTCCTGGCCTCAGAAGATACCTTTTGATAAAGCCATAACCACACTTGTTTTGGCAAGAATCAGTAGTCCTTTGTTTCGTGTCCTGTCTGTCCATTTTGTCCTGTTGTCAGTAGTTGATTTGAGGATACTTTGTTGTCCAGTGGCGAACTTTTGCCACAATGAAAGTTAACTCCATATGCAGTTTCTTCAATGCCCATATTCTCTCTGAAGTAGTACTGCCAGGAGCCGACATGTCTCATAGTCATAACAAAAAAGAAAAATTTTCTAAGTTATTAAAACATTTTAAATGCCATGTTCTGTAGATCTCTGGAGGGTTTGAAGATGACCTGTCTATCTAAAATATATCTGCTCAATCTTGAAAACATACTTAATATGACTACAAGTTCTATTGTAATGTCTAACTACTAACTGAGATTATGAGAACTGCTAAATTAAAGCAACCTATATATTTTGAGAATGTCTCCACATCAGAATAGAAGTTAAAAAAATATGTTGTGTTAGGGGAGAGGTTATGCCTTTGTTCCACAGGAAACAAAAAGTTATGTTTCTTTTAAAAATTAATGAAGATCAGATTTGGTTGGGGGAGACCTCCTGAAAATCTTGACTACAGACCAAAAGAAACCAAGAAAGATTACAGGACAAGTGACATTTATGTTAACCTCTCTACTGTGGGAACAGCTCTGAGACTGGATGAGACATGATAAATCTTGTTGGCTACAGAGTCCTCATGACTTATTATTACATGCCATCCTCTCATATAGCATGGATAGAGGTTTGGTTCTAAGGTCCAAAAAGACTTATAAAGTTGACAGATGCCTTTTATCTGCTCAAACATAAAACAAAAAATCATCTTTAACTGACTTGCATACACAGCATATTCTGTACTTGTGTTAATGCAGATATATATGTTACCTTTAAAAGTTTGTGTGTTAATGAAGATATATATATATATGTTACCTTTAAAAGTTTATGTGTTTTCAAAAAAAAAAAAAGATCAGACAGGTAGCTCAAGTGATCCACCCTCTCAAAATGCCTCTGGTCCAGCCTCACAGACTGCTCCAGCCAAGACTTCAGATAAGTTCTACACTTTCCCATCATACAGAGATTAAATGAAAAATAATACAGCTAGCTCTCCCAGGACTTGACCATTATCCCAATTTTTTCAGGGTCTCCCAAAGATGCTATTGTCTCCAGAGAACATGAAGCAGTCTAGAGAACATGACACCCATTCCCAAGAGGTGGGGTTGATGGTTTTTGGTCATTCAATGGATTATGGATGTTTATTACTGTTTGGGGGCTTGGTTACAAGTTGTTGCTGGTCATGGTCAGGAAAAAAGCTGAACAAAGGAGATTAGATTCAGGGTTCTCTTTCTGAAGAGAAAAAGGAGGGATATAGAAGGGTAGATTGTTGAGTCTACTTTTAAACAACCCCTAGTCTCAAATATTTTACATTGGTATGTTACCTTGCAGCTTTATAGCTAAGGTCCTTGTTTTCTTCTCAGCAACTACCATTGTTTTTGCCATTCAACTCTCTCACAAAATTCTCCATGGCATAACTGGGTAGTCACACTTGCTTAGCTCTTATTCCCTCAATCCTCTTCTAAAGGACTCGGCTGATGAGATTGGTTCCGCCCTGGTTAGTTGCCTGTTGTCAACTGTAAGTCAACTCTGTGGTCATCGGGGTGACATTCTGTCATGTTTGCTGTATTCTGTTGGTTCAGAGCAAGTCACAGTTCCAAACGCCCAAGTACAAGGGTCTGAGCTCTTGGGACACATCTTAGAATCCTGCCCACCATACACAGCCAGGTAAGTTAGTGCAGTGAGTGGTCCTGTGAGGTAGATCATTGAATCTACTCTGAGAAAAAAGATAAAGAAATAGTAGAATAAATGGGTAGATCATTGAATCTACTCTAAAAAGAAATAGGGGAAGATATAAAAATGACAAAAGGTAGATTATTGAATCTATTATGAAAAGAAAAAATAGAGAATATGGATATACTAAGATAAAAAGGGAGATTATTGAATCTACTTTTAAAAAGGAACTACTTGTTTTACATAGGATAAATAATAAAAATTTTTGTCTGAGTTTATCAAATGTTACTGGACTGGACATTGCTAATATATATAATGGAGTTTTTTGTCTGAATCTGTCTAATGATAATGGACCAGACATTGTTAATGTAATTCTTGACTATAACCTTTTTTTAATTATTTTAGACAAAAAAGGGGAAATGTGGTGATATATTATTTTCCCCAAAATATATCATGCACCCTAATAAATTTATCTGGGGTCAGAGAACAGAACAGCCACTAGACAGACACAGAGGCCAGAAAATGGTGGCACACACACCTTTAACCCTAGCCTTCTGGAGGCAGAGATCCATCCAGATCTCTCTGAGTTTAAAGCCACACTAGAAATAGCCAGGCATGGTGACTCACACCTTTAATCCCAGGGAGTGATGGCAGGAGGCAGAAAGGTATATAAGGCATGAGGACCAGGAACTAGAGCTGGTTAAGCTTTTAGGCTTTTAGCAGCAGTTCAGCTGAGATCCATTTGGATGAGAACACAGAGGCTTCCAGTCTGAGGAAACAGCATCAGCTGAGGAACTGGCAAGGTGAGGAAGCTGTGGCTTGTTCTGCTTCTCCGATCTTCCAGCATTCACCCCAATACCCAGCTCCAGGTTTGTTTTTATTAATAAGAACTTTTAGGATTCCTGCTACAGTCCTGTCCTTGTTGATCATGTGGATAACAGCGTTTGAATGGAGGTGAATTGCTGAGGAGATGGTGAATTCTAGGCTCATTGGACAGGGGAGCCACATATCATTGTGGTGAGTATTACAAAGGAACCCCAGGATTGCCTGCACCCAACTTCTGAGCAGATTGGGGTGAGGCCTTGTTTGAGGGGTTGCACAGATATGGCTGTGGGTGGTATGATGAGAGCTTGAGGCAAATGCTAGAAGATGAAAAAACATCTTTATCCAGTTAAAATAAGAAAATCTCATTAACCAGGCTCCTGCTCTTTGAAAGATGGTCACATCTCTTGGGGGAAGTGTTTAATTTTGAAAGAGACCTCTGTCTTAATGTAGACTACTGAATTTATGCTCTTGTTTACATGGATTCTTGACATTTGTCTTCAGGTCCATGAAGTGTGTGTGTGTGTGTGTGTGTGTGTGTGTGTGTGTGTGTGTGTGTTTGGGGGCTGAGTGGAAATGATAGCTTGCAGCAGGTTCTACTCTTCATTCCTTCAAATACTCAGAAGAAAAGACCCTGAACTGAGGAAAAGAAAGATGTAAAGAAATGGCTCAAGATGCCATACAGATTCCTCAGAATACTCAAAGTACAACCTAAGAAAACACTAAGAACTTAACTATTTCCCCCTCCTCGCCACCTCTAGGTATTCCTTTCTACAGGATTCTGGGTTTTATATTCTAAGATTACCTCCAGATGGTCTGCAGTGTTCTCTCCCAGTCACTTCCTAGTACATTTCTTTTCTTACCTGGGGAGAGGTACCACAGAGATCAATGCCAGAGGCCATTATTGCAAACACTGACCCAGAAGGCACACTCCAGGCCACTGGAAGCAAGCATCTGTTTCACAAATGTCAGACTGGGAGACATCACCAGATGTTAGTGTTGAAATACCATTTAGAAGACAAACATTGACTCCAAGGGCCAAGGATCACCTAAACAAAGAGCCAGGCTGGCAATGAGGCTCAAAGTGAAGGTACAGAGACCAGATTCATGTGGCCTTGACTCTGTGGTCTAGCTCACAGTTTAAGAGACTTCCTGAGACAGTAGACACTTCTACATCTTCCGTAACTTAGATTCTAAGTCCTATCTGACATAATGTTGCCTAAAGGACTTGTAGTGTGTCTTGGGACCTAAGGGTACTGAGGAAGATGTCTGTCTATCCTTTCTGAGCTCAGAAGAATGAGTTTTCCTTTGTCCTGGTTGCTTTACCATGCTGCTAGCTCTGCCCAGTGTGGAGGGCATGAGTTAGAAGACGGGCTATGTTTTCCTCATGGCTCTTTCTTTTTGTTTTCTGCCTTAACTACACATTCTTTCATGGCATTCAAGGTAATTAAAAAAATAACACCATGTAATATTTATCTGGATAGTTTAAGATTAGGGATGGGAGTTTGACCAACATGGAGGCTACAGGATAAAGAATGAAGAAGAGACGGGTTTCCTTCTGCTTCAACTATTATTATGATGCACTCAGGGAACAAGATGCTGCCTTGATGGTTAAATCTCTAGACCACTAAGCAGAGAATTGGGACACTTCATTCTTTATATTGCCAAATATTTTATTATATTAGCAAAAGTGAAAATCAAAGTGTTCTGCTCTATATCTGGGCATCACCCACCCTCAAACTGTCTTTGATAGGGGGCAGATTTGTAGAACATTATAAAAAACAAACCATTCAGCTGTTACATGTATTTCACCAACCTGAAAAGGAAGAGAAGCAGTGGCATCAACAGAATTTGCTTTCTTCCTTTTTATCTGGCATCCCTGAGACTTGGCCCAAGGGGGAATCTTGTAAGAGAGATGACCATAGATTTGACATGCTTTTCTTCTCAGTAGATGTTTTTCTGAAGACCTCGAAATTCAGTCTTTCTCTTATTCACTCAAGAGAAGACTGACAGATCCGACAGCTGTTTAACTTCTCAGGCACATAGCAACAAGCTGGTGAAAGGCCGAACACCAAACATCTTTTGAGTTGGACTGACTTGTCAGAAGAAACAGCCGGGGCTGCTCGGTTCTGGGCTGTTGAGGCTGAGGTCGCCTGAGCAATGGGACTCAGCCACCTTTAGGATGCTTTGTGGATGCTGCTGGAGGCCTGAGAACTCTACCACAGAGAGCAGAGCTGGCCCCTGTGGGCTCCATCGAACATGCAGGGCCCTTACAGTCACCGCTGCATGAATGAGAGCACCTCTCCCTGAAGCTCAGCTCTAGGCCAAAAGAAGGGGTTTACACATCCAGTGTTCACTCCTCCCCAGTGAAAACCCTATCTACCTTGACTCTTTGTGGGAAATGGCCCCTCTTCCACTGTCAGACCAAGTAGTTCAGGTGGCTGACTGTTCTCCATGCTCCAAGGTTGGGCACCGTCATGGTTTGAACAAGAACTCTTGCTCCCCAGCTGGTGGTGCCGTTTGGGGAGGGTTAGGAAGTGTAGTCTTGGTGGAGGAAGTATGTCACTGGGTGTGGACTTTCAAAGCTAAAATCCTCTCACTTCTTCAAGTTCACTCTGTCTGCTTTGTGCTTATCGTTGAAGGTGGGAGCTTTCCGCTTCCTGATCCCGCTGCCATGCCAGCCACATGTGAACGCCAGCCTTCTAGGACAAAAGAAAATCTTCCTTCTCTAAGTTGCCTCGGGGCCTGGTGTTTTCTCACGGGAACAGAAAAGTCAGAAATATAAGCATCCAGGAAATCACATTCTCCTACGCCCTGTCGGCTCAGGGTGGGCTCAGTCAGAATAAGGAAGACTCAGTTCTCAGAAACAGTCGAAGAAAAATTCTTTCTATAAAGGGTGTTCGAGAGACTATTTTGCTGCTTTGCTGGGGAGCCTGAGAATGTAGCCAGTAAAGGGGGGGGGCAAATCAAAACAGAAAGGAGGCAGCTTGGTGAAAAAAATTGTTTGAGCACCTGGACCCAGGCATGACTGGGGCCAGAATGCCCTTAGATTTTTCCTTTAATGTGCCAATAAACTGCCCACATATACTTACTGCTGTTGGAGTTATTTTCATTTACTAAAACAGAGAGCTTTGGGTAACATATGTCCAAACAGGGACCACAAAAGAAGAACCTTTCCCGGGGTTTTCAGACACATTCATTGATGTCGTTTTTTTAAGGAAACTCTTCATTTCTCTTAATAAAGCTAACTCCAGATTCTCTGGCATGATCCCGCATGAAGTTCCTTCCCTGGGGAGGGGGTCTTGTTGCCTTCCACTGACCTTCCTGTTGGAGATTTCTTGCTCATCTCACTGCTTCCATCACACATAAAAAGCCCTTTCTCAATAAACACATGTCTACGTTCTGCAAGGCTGGCAGTCGGGGGAGAATCTCCCTGCTGGAGAGCTCAGCTGGACCCCAGGCCTCAGAGCCTGGTCTCCTGATGTTTGTCTTTCATTGATATCATTAAAAGAGTCAGCATGTTTCCTCACAGGCTTATGTTGAGCAGATGAGGGAAACGGACACCCCACCTCCTGCTTCCTCTGACCTGCCTCCTTCTCACCCAGCCTGGTGTATACAGTCCCTCTCCTCTGACCATAGAGAAGCTGGAGTGGCTGGAGGGGAACAAGTGGCACTCAGCATACTCCCATGATGCACTGCTTCTTTTTCTCCTCTGTTCATTGGGTGACCTCTCCTTTTAACTAGTTATTGACGTCCATGCGTTCAGCTTGAGCTTGAGAATATTTTAGTGATTAAAGAATGCAGAGTTGAATCCCCTCCCTAAATTGGAAGCATCTTCCAACATTAATTTAATTTTCTTTTCTTTTATTTTCTCTCTCTCTTTCTTTTTTGTTTTGTTTTATTTTGTTTTGTTTTTCGAGACAGGATTTCTCTGTATAGCCCTGGCTGTCCAGGAATTGACCCGGTAGACCAGGCTGGCCTGGAACTCAGAGATCCGCCTGCCTCTGCTTCTTGAGTGCTGTGATTAGAGGCATGCACCACCACCACCTGGCTATTTCAATTTTCTTATGGAGTCCCTGGGCATAGCATTGCTTTGTGAGAGACTACTTGTGACGGAGTCTTGGTGAGATGCCATTCTCTGGGGAAGGGGAATTTAAGTCATAGGTGGTACTACCCACTTTACAACAATTGGCCACGGCAGGACAGGCTCTTCTGGCAATTCTGATGTTGGGGTCATACCACTGGAGGCTTGTTCTAAGAAGTAGGATTCTATTATTTTGGAGTTAAATTTTTTATGTGGGGCCTAGTTATATGCATTTTGAAAAGGCTCAGAAGGTAATTCTGGCACACGGCCACATTGAAAGCAATTGGCCCAAGCTGTCTGGTGTTTCACGACCCAAAGAGCCGAAACAGTATGAAGCTGGTTCCAAGCTCATCCAGTAACACATAGACCTTGCTTTCATTCTCTGTCTCTTTTGATGATCTATTCTTGCACAACAAACTCCTCCAATATTTAGTTGGCTTGAGCTAAACTAACAATGATTTTTAATTTGTGAATCTGACACCAGGCAGTTCTAGTTTACAGGGTGCCAGCAGGGACCCTGCAATAGCCGGAAGATCTAGAATGGCCTCATTCCCACTGGCCTCCAGCTGGAAGCTCAAGTGGACCTATAAATCAGGGTCCTTCTCCACACGGCTGCTGGGGCTTCCTTGTAGTGTGGTGGCTGGTGGCAAAAAGATACATTTTATGTGACTAAGACTCATTGTGTTGTCAAAATGCATTACCTGACCAAGCCTGGAGTTATGAGAGAACATGACATGAAACCTCAAAGCCTACCTCCAAACCAGCAAGGCCACGCCCCCAATCCTTCTCAAATAGTGCCACTCCCTGATAACTAAGCATTCCACCACATATGTGTATGTTTTAAATCACCAGGCCCACTTACTGCAAGGTTTATTTAAATGAAATTTTATTTAAATTAAACTTTTATTCCATAAAGTTACCTTCTGTCATTTCCCATCCCTAAGCTAGAGGCCATGTCTTCTTTGAGAGTTCTATTACAGCATTCTACTTGTTCCTTCCATCGTCACTTTTGTTTTATAATTAGTAATTATTTATCCATCTTTACTTCTAATTTAATAGCAAAATTCTTGTTCAAACCAATTTTCTCTCTTCTCGGTACAATACCTACATTTTGTAGGGCTTCAGTTAACACTGGACGCATTGGAAGAGCAGGAAGATGTGCACAATCGTAAACTACAGCCTGGTTGACGTGCCCCAGGTTCCGTCTCAGTGCCTGACTGTCACCCTGTCTGAACGGTTTGGGAGTACTAGTGGCACACTACTATAAAGACAAACTGATGCTATCGATTCCTACTCGAAGCCTTGCCCACTTCGTCTTTATTGTTCTTATTTGACAGAGCTAGTATGGACAAAGTAGAAACCTTCCTTCCCTCGACTCTTCTTCCCTGATGTCAACAATAGCAGGCTGAGAGCAGTCTTTCTCTGCCTTCTCACTCTTATTCTGGCCCCTCAGAGCACTCGTGCATTCTGTCTCTGTCTCTGTCTCTGTCTCTGTCTCTGTCTCTGTCTCTCTCTCTCTCTCTCTCTCTCTCATCAGGCAACTTCAGGCTCTGTCTTATTAAGCCCCAGCCAGAGTAGAGGAAACAGAAGTAGTTTTCATAAAGAGAATTGTCTCTTTGTTGTTTTAAAAAAGACCATAAGATTTTTCTTGATATCACTGGACGTGTGTGTGTGTGTGTGTGTGTGTGTGTGTGTGTGTATTACAGACACACATAGGCCATAGGAGCTCCTCTGAATGGCCAGGCTGCCTCCTGCCCAGTCTCATTCTTAGTACAAAACAGCCTGCCTTCAGGGCAAAAACTGTTATCTGTTTCCTTATACACCAGACATCTGGGAAGATTGTGGTGCACGAAGCTTTATAGCTCAAGGAGACTTTGAGCCAAATTTGTTCCTAGGGCATTCATGTGTAGATCCTATATATGTGGGCCACATTGAGTAACCTGTTTACAGTTTCTTTGTGCAAAGCATATGGTAGCCAGTTGTCTTTTGCCTTTTTCAGTTGGAAAGTCACATGGCAACTGACTCTCTGGGTTTCCAGATGCGCGCTAGCTGAGGCTCAACCAGCAGGGTCCAGGCGGTCCTTTATATAGGCAGCTCCAGAGAGTTCTGCCTGTGGCCAGAGTTTTGATTTGTTTTTGCTTTTTCTCTGTTTAGATTAAACCACTAACTTGTATGTTATTTATTACGAATTCTCCTCTTTCTTATATAATGATTTTGGTAAATGGCTTATTAAAACTATTAAGGAAACTTTGAGGTAGGACATTAAAAGGAGTGATTCTTCAAGGAAGCCTGGTAATACAGAAATTGTATCCATTTGTTTAAAAATGAATGAAGGACCAATTAGCTGTAAACTTAATTATCTCGAGAAATAGTACCAGTTGGTAATTAGAGGCCTTCGACAGCAAGTTGGCTATCCCAAAGCTGGTGTCCAGGGGGGCTGGCTAATCAGACTCTCAGGTAGTGGCTCAGTCTTGCATTAGCTGGTCGGGTGACCTTCTATAGCCCAGCCAACACTTTTTACTCCATTGAAAAGGTCTTCAAAGATGTCGGTTGAAAAACAGAGCTTTGGTCCAAAATATAAAGCAATGGTCATTTATGTTTCAAATATATTCAAGTAAGTGTGTGCTTATGTGGCCACCTCAACTATTATTTGATTTGTCCATGCAAAAGGGGTGTAGATCATGGTGTTTGTATATATACGTATATACTCACAAACATAGATATGTGTGTAATACAAATAACATTGTGAAGTCATGGGAGTTAGGTCAGAACCTACTATTCTATTGTCCCCTTTTGGAAAAATGAGTGAGTCTATTGACAAATAAATGAATTGGAAGATCATAAAACTTAGATTCTTCTAGGTCTGTATCTCTTAGTAAATAATACATAAGGATTTCTTTTTCTGCCCCGAAGGAATCAACTTGTGCTGTTTAACTTGAAGAAACCAAATGTTAGAATAATATCGGAGGCTCCTTTAGGCTGTAACTGAGTAAGTAGTTAATGTCTCAAGGTGACATCAACACACTTGTGTTAAACAGATACAGCCACTGTTCTCTCTGAATAACATAGACGAAGGCAGCTGGTGGAAGGGGAGTAGTTGTAAACACACTCCAGGGAGAGTTGTGCTGCAGTTACACAGTGGAAACGGCAGGCTGTGGGTGTCCAGTCCTTGCCATCATTTGCAATTCCCTGGGTTTGATCCCCAACACTACAAAACCAAACAAGAAGAGAATGGAAAGGGTATGATACACATTATAGAAAATGTGAAGAAAGGAAGTAAAGAAATGTAACTGAATGTTTTCCTGATCCTACCCGGCTCCTGCGGTTTTGCAGTCCCACAGCCGCTCTGACCCAAATGAACACACAGAGGCTTAATATTATTTTTAAACTATGGCCATGGCAGCCTTCTTGCTATCTAGTTCTTATATCTTAAATTAACCCATTTCTATTAATCTTTAAGTTGCCACGTGTTCCGTGGCTTTACCTGAGTCCCATTACATCTTGCTCCTTGGGCCGCTCGCGGGCGGCTCTCTCGCCTTCTTCCTGTCTCTCTCTTTGAATTTCCCGCCTGCCTCTAAGCTGCCTTGCCACAGGCCAAACAGCTTTATTTATCAACCAATCAGAGCAACACATATTCGCAGCGTACAAAAAGACATTCCCCCATCAAAGAAAACTTATTGGCCTTATTAGACTGATAAGAGGAAAACGTACTTGCAATAAACTTGTAAAGAAATACTTTCAAAGCTTTCTTACAGTATGACTTCCATTCTATATTGTGGATAGGTATATAAAATTATTTCTTAGACATATATTTATATAAGTCCTATAAGTCCAACACACATTACTTTTTTGAACAGGATTATTAAACCAGTTCTTAGCTGTTAAAGTAGACTGTGTTGTCCAGGTTCCCTGCCTTTTCCCAGAACATGTGTTTTGCTAAAAGTATTGGTGTTTCCTTGGTGAAAATTTCCATGTTTTTCAGAGGTTAGAAAAGACAGTAACCTGAATTACAGAGTCAGAATTCATGAATTCAAGGACAAATGGGTCCTTCGATAATGATTCCTGCCGACTGTATCTAGAAATAATGTGATCCTTTGCACAACACTGGTGAAAAACTTGGTGCTCTGGCGGATGTATACTCTTTTAAGGCCTGAGCTGGCTTCTCCTCATTGATTTGGTGATATGGAACACCAGGGTTGCACTGAGTGGAAAAGCAAAGGATGGATGGAATTTACTTCCTCAGAAGAGGAATGGAGGAGACTGTTCTGCACAACAGCTTTGCCAGGGAAGACAAAACCTGCTGATGGAGACAGACGACTCTGGAATATTTACTTAGGACCCTGCTACTGGAGGTTGACATCATTTCTAGGTGACAGAAATACATACCGCACTGCTTCCTGGGTAACTGTTCTGTCTACCTAGCTAACAGGCCGGCCTATCTGTTCATGAATTGCTGCATTGTCTGTCTATGATTGCTATCATTTCCACTTGACCTTGGTAAGCCACCCCCTTCATTTCCCCTGATTGACGATGCACTAGTTACTTGGGCAGGCATCCTCTGGTTTGAAGAGAGCAATCTTCTCCCCAGCTCAGGACCTTGGGACTTGCTGTGTCCTTCTGAAACACTGTGTTCTGGATCTCCAGAAAGCAAGCTTCTCTTTTCCTGCTCTCTGTCTTCATTTCCACATTCCCTCCACACACACTGCCCCTTCTAATTAGCCATCTTTCCATCCTCTACCAGTCTTTGTCACTCACTCTATTTTATTTCTTCTGTTTTGCACGTTGACTTGCTTATCTCTTGGATAACACATTTAGGGGCTGTCATTACTGGCCAGAAACACTCATGTGGCTCCTTTGCATCCAGAGTTTGTGAACACAAGTGGCACACAGTGATATTTACTATTAGTGTGACTTGACTTCATGTTCGTCTCCAGCTCACAGAGTTCATCCTTTTCCTAGAAAAAAAAATCCTCCTTGGAGTAGGAGGTTGTTAAGTAGTCTGAATTAGAGTTGAGGATGGTTGCTGAGAGTGTGGGAAAGGTAGAGAAGAGAAGCACATAATTATAAAATACTGTGGGGTTGCTTATTCCTACCTTCCTGGCTGCCTTCGGCCAGATGTTTATGGAATAGAAATTGCTTTCTTTATCCCCAAGCTGTTTGGTCTTTCTTTTGTCATGAGAAGCCCTTTGTGTTGGGAAGGAACTGAAACACTCCCTGCTTACTCCAGTGTAGACATCTGTTAGTCAAACAGACATCTCTCCATAGACTTCAAATGACTACTTTCTTCTCATACGAACGGAAGTAAGCTGCCTCTAAGGGGGCCCGAGGAGAATTCCTCCCCCCATCGGATGTCCTTATAAGGCAAGCCTCAGACATGTGCACATAATGTGCAAACAACTATTACCCTGAGAAAGAATTAGTAACATGTCCCAACTTTGATAAAAATAAAAACAGAATCATTTCCATTGATACAAACTGTTTGTTTTTCAACCAGGATATCCATAAACTTCAGTTATAAAATTAATGACAGATGTAGAAGTCTTCTATCTGGGTTCCACATGCTTGCACAGGACTTGGCCCTTGGTGGTGCCTGGTTTAAAATGGCTTTTTTTTTTTTTTTGTAAGATTGAAGTAATTTAGGAATGATAGGCTTGTTCTGTTTTTCTGTGTTACTTCTTTCTTTCTTTTTTTCTTTTCTCTTTTTTCTTTCTTTCTTTCTTTTTCTTTTTCTTTTTCTTTTTTTTTTTTTTTTTAATTTTTCAAGACAGGGTTTCTCTATGTAACAGCCCTGGCTATCCTGGATCTCACTCTGTAGACCAGGCTGAACTCGAACTCACAGAAATCTGCCTGCCTCTGCTTCCCCAGTGCTAGGCTTAAAGGCATGTGCCACAACACCGGGCTAGCTGTGTTATTTCTACATCGTTCTCTGAATTAGACAACTCACTTAATCTGAACTTCTGGCCTTGTACTTTTTCATTCACTCATCTTTTATCTGCCCCTGAATATTTTATTTTCTTGGTGACAGCAAGAGAAGGATTGTGAAACATCATTTGTTTTTTAATGGGGAGGGTTTTCTCCTCTTCAGATCATGTTGTTATCATTAGCGATATTTCCTGAACATCTGCATAGTGGAAGAACACATTCTGTTCCTTGGAGTTTTTTTTTTATTTAATTTTTTGAGAATTTTATATATGAAAACTGTATTTACATTACATCTATCCCACTCTCCCCCCTCTCCAAATCCTCTCATGTCCCCACTAATTATGCCTTCTCAAATTCATGACCTCTTTTTCTATAATTGTGTGTGTGTGTGTGTGTGTGTGTGTGTGTGTGTGTGTGTGTGTGT
>CABHPR010139839.1:0-21237 GCA_902168415.1 Peromyscus melanophrys | reverse complement strand
TGTGTGTGTGTGTGTGTGTGTGTGTGTGTGTGTGTGTGTGTGTGTGTATCCTATTGAGTTGCTCTTTTGGACACATGTTTAGGGCTGATCACTTGGGATTGAATTACCTACCGGGGGACTTGTCCTTGTAGAAAACTGCTTCCCCCTTTCTCAACATCTTTTGATGGCGAGTACTTCTTCATCTCAGGGTGGGGCCCCGTGAGATCTCCTCCCTCTGAGTTGGCATGTCAACTGGTATCACGTTGAGAAGCAGGCTACAGTCTTTCTGCCTCCTCTTCCGCAATGTTTCGTGATCCTTTAGATGTAGGGGTTGCATTAGAGATGTATCAAATGCAGCTGGGCTCCCCACAGCCATTTGCACTCAGCATTTTGACTAGTTGAAGGTCTCTGCAGTAGCCTCCATCTGCTGCAGAAAGGAAGTTTCTTTGATGAAGGATGAGAGCTACATTTACTTGTATCTTTGACTGAGGAATCGAGTTCATTAATACTTAAAGTTATTATCCAAAAGAGTGTTCTGATTGCTGTCATTTCTTTTTCTGTTTGTGTTCTCAGTCTTATTCTGTGTTTCAGTAATTACAGCTTTTTTTTACTTCTTCTTCCTGTAGCCTCTTGGCTATACTCATTCCTCTCTTCAGTTCTAAGCATTGCTTCCAATGTTCTCTGAAGCAGTGATTTGGTAGACAGGGATACTTTTAGTTTATTTATATCATGGAAAGTTTTCCTTTCTCCTGCAACTATGACAGATAGTTTTGCTGGGTACAGTAGTCCTGGTTGACATCTGTGGTCTTTCAGAAGTTGACGTACATTGCTCTGGACTCTTCTGGCTTTTAAAATTTCCATTGAGAAATCAGCTGTTAATATGATGGGTTCTCCTTTTGATGTGACTTGTGGCTTCACTCTTGAAGTTTTCAATGTCTTTTCTTTGTTTTGAATGCTTAGTGTCTTAACTACACCACACCGTGAATCATTGGTGGTTCTGGTCTCATCTATTTGGCATTTTGTGTGTTTCTCATGTCTGTATGGGTTTGTCTTTCCTTAATTTGGGGAGCTTTTCTTCTGTGATCTTCTGGGAGGTCTAGTCTATGCCACTGACCTGGGGTTCTTTTTATCTCCTGTGCCTATTATTCATAGATTTGGTATTTCATAGTACCTTAAGGTTCCTCCTCCATGTTCCTTGTGTGTGTGTGTGTGTGTGTGTGTGTGTGTGTGTGTGTGTGTGTGTTTTGAGACAGGGTTTCTCTGTGTAGCTTTGCGCCTTTCCTGGAACTCACTTGGTAGCCCAGGCTGGTCTTGAACTCACAGAGATCTGCCTGGCTCTGCCTCCCGAGTGCTGGGATTAAAGGTGTGCGCCACCACTGCCTGGCCCTTTTGTGTGTTTTTACACACTAATCATTTCCTTTCGTTGACTGGCTCAATTGTTGAACTTTATCTTTGAGTCTTGAAGTTCCATCCTCTACTTGACCCATCCCACTGGTAAGGCTTTCCCTGAGGCTTTTGTAAATGGGTCTGTGAATTTTTCATTTCTAACTTCTTTTCAACTTGAGTTTTCTTCAGTGT
Source organism: Peromyscus melanophrys (assembly GCA_902168415.1). Classification (NCBI taxonomy): domain Eukaryota; kingdom Metazoa; phylum Chordata; class Mammalia; order Rodentia; family Cricetidae; genus Peromyscus; species Peromyscus melanophrys. Next base: position 19,680 of record CABHPR010139839.1, on the reverse strand, counting down.
TTCTATCTCTCTATTGAATTCTGTTTTCAAATCCCATACTGTCTTTGTAATGTCACCCTGTCATTCATTTGTGTTTTCTAAGACTTCAGTTAGGAGTTTCTTTCTTCTATTTCTTAATTCGTTTTAATTCACTCAGGTATTTGCTTGTGTTCTCTTTGAATTTCTTCAATTCTTTGACCATGTTTATAATTGTTCTTTTAAATTTCATCAAGGTAATTCCCACTGGAGACCATTTCTCGAAGCTTGGCAGTCTTTGCGGATAGGGCCTTCCATGTTATCTGTGTTTTGGGGATGGGATCTGGGCATGCACACTTCCTTCACTGGCTATGCCTGAGATGAGACTGCAGCCTCCTGTGTTGAGTGCAAGTTTGGTTCTGCTTTTGCTCTTGCCTGAGCTTCATTGATTTCAGGTCAGGCAGGAGGAGTGAGCAGGTCCATGGCCTTCAGATGCTCAGTGTGGATTATCGACTGGAGAGACTGAGATGATTCCAATTCACTGATAATTCATGTAAGGCAGGGATCTTAAGGGTTACATGTGATTGCTTGGGTGAAGTCTAAGAAAGTCCTCTGGTGTGGCTTCCAGTTGGTCTAAAGAAAGGCAGCATGAGGCAAGGGACCAGGCAGACTTTCTGAGAAAAAAGGAACTCAAACGTGGCTTCTGACTTGGCTTGGGCCTGGAGAGCAATACAGACTCAAGTGTGTCAAATTCAGAAAGAAAGCATGTGGCTATGGCTCACAGTTGGGCCTAGGTCAAGAGCACTCACGGAGGTGACTCTCTTCTGGGTGAAGGGGCCTCAGACTAGGCAAGATGGTGTATGTCTGGATGAGGATCTGAGCTGGGCCTGGGCCTTGAAAGAGGTTGCATGGGAAGAGGGAACCGAATCTGACTCATTGAGATAGCTCACAGGTGTGGCTCCTACCCAGACATAGAAAGGCTTCATCGATGGTCCTTGCAGGATAAGGGTCCTGCATCCTCTTTGGATTTTCATGTTAGGAAAACGTGGATTTCTCTTGAGAGTACTATGGAATAGTTTCAAGTATGTCTTTATGGACCACGTTAAATAAGACTTTCTGTGAGAATTCAGGTGAGAGAAGATAAACTGGGACGTGCCCAAAGGCATCAGGGGTCTTCTTTCAGTCTGGGGCAACTGAAAGGCCAGGCTAAGGAATACCTTTCTGTTTACTTGCTTTCCTACTGCTATGAAAGAACGCATGAAAGGAAGAAGCGACTTAAGAGGATTTATTCTTGGCACACGCTGGAGGGGATGTGGTCCATCGTGACGGAGAATCATGACAGACAAAGTGTGAGGGTGGGAGACTGCCCACAACCAGATGAATCAGGAAGCAAAGAGAGGACCAGAAACCTCAAGACCAGCCCCCTAATGACGCATTTCCTCCAGCTAGCCCCACCCCCAAGGTTTCAGAACCTAGCAAAAAAGCACCGCCAGATGGGAACAAAATGTTCATCTTATAACTAGGTACTGCTCACACAAGCATTGTAATCAGGAAGACTTGTGAATCCATTTAGGACACTGAAGGCATATAAGAATGAAGAGAAAATTATGTAGGAATTTATACCATTTTTTTAGTTACATTTTTATTGCTGTGAAGAGACATCATGACCATGGCAACTCTTATAAAGGACAACATTTCCTCATGGTGGCTTGCTTACAGTTTCAGAGGTCCAGTCCATTATCATCATGGTGGGGAGCATGGCAGCATGCAGGCAGACATGGTGCTGGAAATAGCCGAGTGTCTTACATCTTGCCGGCAACAGGAAGTTGATTGATGTCACACTGAGGGAAGCTTGAGCAAAAGAGACCTCAAAGCCCACCCCTACAGTGACACACTTTTTCCAAAAAGGCCACACCCCCTAATAGTGCTTCTCCCTTTGGGGGCCATTTTCTTTCAAACCACGATCATCTAGGGTAGAAGTTTATTGCCTGGAGTCCAAGAAAACCCACAGATCTGCTCTTGAGTCTGTGACAAGCCTCCAACCCCTCTAACTTGTGTGCAAAATTTGATTTTCATTCTTGTACAATCAGTTTTCATTGGTAGTGGGGGTCGTGTTCAATATTTTTTGTTTGGTTTTTCAAAAGGATGTAAGATCCCAAGAAGGCACACTAGTGATTCCCCAAGCTGTTGTTTCACAGAACCAAATGTACTCTGTGACATCATTCAGTCCTTACAAATCAATTTGAGAAATACTGTGCATAAAATGTGTGTGTTGGCAATTTATAATAAGCATGAACTTTAAAAGCTTATTAATATATTCAATTATTATGCAGCAAGGAAACCTGTTTTGCTAGCATTTTATTTGACAGTGAAGCCTTGTATCTTCAGAATATCTGGGAACATTTCCCAGGCACATTTGGTTCATGGAGGTAAGTTTCAGCCATGTTGAATGAGGTTGCGTTGCCTAAGCTCCTTACCTCTTACTGCTGAAAGCTCATCTTGAGAGCCCGTTGTCTAAAAATTCTTTGGTCTGTGTTCTCTATGAGACTTGACTGATGTTAAGCTCTTCATCTTAAACGTTCTTTGGAGGCCATGTGCTAAAGACTTGGTTACCACTGTGGTGCTGTGAAGAGGTGGCAGAAACTTGAAAAGATGGGATCTCATTAGGGAAAGTCAGGTAGGTCACAGACATTTGCCTTGGAAAAGTATATCAAGACCCAAGCCACTTTCCTGTTTCTTTTTTGTTTGCTTCCTGAAGGCTCTAACATGAGCGTTTCTGTTCTACAAGGTACACTCCAATGTGGTAGTCTGTCCTTTCATAAGCCCACAGTAATGGAGTCAGTCAGCCCCTGTGACTTGAGACCTCTAAAAATGAACCAAAGGTAAACCTGTCTTCCTTACAAGTTAATCACTTCAGGTATTTCGTGAAACAAGGGAAGATTCATCAACATAACTGATCAGAAAAATTGTAGGATGCCAGTACTGGAGAACTTCCAAGAGTCTAAGTACATGCCATCTAATTACACTCGATTTCCACAATTGTGATCGCAAGGCCATCCCACCTTTCCACTGTTCTGTCCCTGACCTGGTTCTCTCCATGATTTCCCAGCAGGCAACTGAAAGGAGGGAGCAGATGTGATGGCTAATCTTCTAGAAGTACTTCCTGCTCTTCCTGAGTATTTTCAGCTCCTTCCACTGTTCCTGGTAGTTCAGGGCCCCTCACGCCCTTGGCTCTGATGTTTGGTGTATCCTTTATTGAATCTCAAGCAAGGAATTCTGGCCATCCAGACTTCACTGCCAAGGTAAACAGAACATTTCATTAAAAGGGTGCATCCTCACCCTTCTTTTCAGGAAAATTCACACATGAATGCTTCCATCTGGTGTCTGTGGTCATGGCCACATGTTCTCTAAGAAGGAGCCCACCCATCTGAAGCTGGCAATGCCAAGTTGTCTTCATACTACCTAACCCTACCACCACTGGTGAGGTGTGGGGAGATCTGGCTCCAGCTGGGCTGACAGGGTTGCCTTCCTTGGTGCTGGGATTTGTATTTTGCCAATCCTACTTACTCTGTCAGGGGCTGTGAAGGCAACCAAAAGCATGGAGATGCTGCGAAAGGCTTAAAGACAGAAAAAAAATGGAAGATGAGTCATGTGGGTGGGAGGGAGAATTCCTAATCACATTTCTGATGAGGCATCATTAGATGTTATGGCCCCAGGTTTGCTCCTGTCTGTCTGTCTCTGTTTCCCTTTCTACTCTCTCTTAAAACAAGGACAGTCTGGGGATATTTGGCAGTTTTTTTGTTTTGTTACATTTATTTCTTTGTGTGTGTACATGTATATGTGTACCACAGTGTGTGTATGGAGGTCAGAAGATAACTTGTGGAAGTCAGTTCTCTCCTGTGGTTCTGGGGCTGAACTCAGGTCATCAGGCTTGGAAGCAAGTGCCTTTACCTGCTGAGCCATCTTGCTGACCCTAGCCTGGAGTGCTTGAAAAATCTCAATTTTGTGGAATTCATTTGCAGGACAATTTTCCAAGATATTGTGGAATTAAAATTTTTTTTCTGGAAGTTTAAAATAGTAAGCATCCTTTGACTACCTTGTGATGCCCTTTCTAGCTCCAGGGAGCCCATCTTTAATGCTTCATCCATACATTTTAATAACTAGTTATTGAATAACCAAGACAATGAATGAAACAGCTTCCATCATTGAAGTTCAATCATTAGGGTATGTAAGAGACAAACTGTTTTAGAGAAATGTTTCATCTGTGTATTATAAAAAGAGACCAACTGTAATGTGATAATAGAGAAATGCACAGAATTCCATCATTTCCCAAGTTAGGCAACTAAAGCAGATGTGGAGTTGATATAGGGACAAGCAGGCCTGATGCTTAAATGTGTGAGCCACTAAAAACAGCCACCACATTCCTGAGTTGTTGTGCTCCTTGGCTTGGGAACCAGCATTCCAAAATCCCCAGAACGCATCCCCACCATCAGCCAGGAGCCAAAGTCTCTGCTACCCTGGTATCCTGTCATGTTGAATATTTGAAACAGGGAATGATTGCCTGTTTATCTTCCCAGATCTTTTTGGATTATTGTCATGGTGCAGAAAGTAGGCAGCCCACTTTAGTAATCTCCCATTAGTAAGAATTCAGCCCTGTCACCAAATCTCTTAAGAGGGGTAATTCATAGGGAATGGCAGCTCCCTTGAAACTCATCACTTAAGAGGTGCTTTATCTGTAGAGAGGAGGAGGAAAATGCATCAACCACAAAACTCCCTTGGAATGTGAAGGGATTTGACCCCAGAGCTATGGACAGAATGCCAGCTTGGAATCTGGGACTCCCAGAGCTGCCCAGGACAGGATGAGCATTGCTGGACAGTGTGTATTCAGCATATGGTAGGATGCCAAAGGGCATCTGGTCAACCTCACCCCACTTCCGTTTCTGTGGGTATTTAAGTTGAGAATCAGGCTCCAATTGAATTCTCTTTGGTGGCTGAACATCTTATAGAGAGTGGGGTGACAAATTCAGATAATTAGATTAAATAAGATGAATTTCCTGATAGGAAACTGACCCTTTTCCATCTATATTGTTGTTTATACTAGTCTCTAGAAGTTAAATCCTAGCAGAGTGATCTGGCTATACAGGAAAATGATTTAAGTGTGCTTTGTGAAAGGATGTGATTGATTTCTAATCTTTCTGAAATTAATTTCTTATATTCCCTTTGCTCAAGCGTACTCCTGTCTGAGCAATCATGGTCACTTCCAGACTGTTCATAGGAATGAGATGATTGAGAGCCTTGCCTTCAGAATTATCTGCAGACCCATTCGGTTCTGGCAGACATCTCTGACCTCTTGCTGTATGAAACCACTTTCTTTTCCTGTCTGCACTGTGGCCTCTGCCATCAATATCTTTGGACTTTCTCTTTTGTTACCTATTCTTTAAAAAAAAAATCTAAATTTTAATCAGTTCTAGTGAGGAACTTTGGCCTTATTAATTTTTATGTTTCTTCTATTCAGTTATTTATAATTGAAGTATATCCAAAGTTCAGTCTGACTTCCTAGGTCAAGGGTATATGATTCTTCAAAGTAGTAAAAAGAAGGGCTTTGCTGGGACACAGCAAGATTGCTCCTGAAATTTAAAAGAAACAAACAACATTCAAAGAGACAGCTAACAGAAGAATGTAATGGGAAGTAGATTTGGAGGTAAGGGGGACTGAATTTCAAAGCTGATGTCCTTTACTCTACAACAGAATATGGATGATAAAGCTTTGTTTGTTTTGGTTGAACAGCCAGAGTTGTTTCTTTGTGGATTTTCTTGCTACTGCCATGGAATCCCTAGGTGGTCAAATATTCAATGTCCTTAGCCATCAAGGAAAAGCAAATCAAAAATAAATCGAGATTCCAAGTCACCCTAGTCAGAATAGTTAACATCAAAGAAAGAAACATATGTTAGCAAGAAGGTGGAGCTTGGGGGTGGGAGGACAAGCAGTTATAGGTTGCTGGTGGGAATGTAAATTAGTACAGTCACCGTGGAAATCAGTGCTGAGGTCCTCAAACTGAAAATCAGACTACAGTAGAATCCAGCTATTCTACTGGATTTACCCCTGCCCCCCCCAAAAAAAATCAAAGGTAACATGTGATAGAGATTCCTGCATATCCATGTTTACTCAAGAGTTATTCCCAATAGTCAAGTCATGAAATCACCCTCGATGGATAAAGAAAATGTGGTACATATACTAAATGGAGTAATAGTCAGCCAGAAAGAAGAGCAAAAGCAAGTTATTTGCAGGAAAATGATAGCACTAGAGATTATCTCGTTAAGTAAAATAAGCTGGATTCAGATGACAAGCATCAGATATCTTTCCTCATATGTGAATCTAGTGAGAAACAAAAATCATGGATGCAGAAGGAGGAACAATGAGAAAAGAGGGAGTGTCCGAGGAGGGGTTAGAGGTGAGAAGTTGTGGTAATGGGGATGAATATGACCCAAGTATATTGTATGCATGTATGAATGTGCCATAAAAACCCATTAGTTTATGTAATTCATGTGCACTGAAAACAACATGGGAAGCCAAAAGTAATGTCTGCAGTGTAGGAACCCAAACTGAGAATATCTAAGTAAGTTAGGAGTTACCGTCAGAGTTGCCTGATAGCTTGGCTTTCTGTCCTTTAAAAAAGAAATATTCTGAGGTTATTTTTATGGGAGTAAAAGTGAAAAGCAAGTTATGCTTACAACCCACAGAATTTCAGGTCCTGTGGAGGCACAATGAATATTTATTTTACCTGGTACTATGTCTCCAGAGCCCAGAACAATGTCTGTCCCATAGCACATGCTTATTTGGTAAATATTTATTGACACATATTACAAATGATGTCTGAATCAGTATTTCAGAAGTCCATAAGCAGTTCCAGATTAAGGACACCACAACAGAATTTTTATTGCTAGCCACCAGTAGCTATTTGATCAATTTCATCCTGTCTAGAGAATGTGTGTGATATCCACATTGGAAATCCTTTGGGAAAAAAAGAAAAAAACCCTCATCAGCAGCTGCTTCTGAAATTTCAAAAGATTTCCTTTATTGCAAGACAGATGTAGTCATTTCTTTTGAAGTAAGCTCTTTATCTCTAACACCGCAGAGGATCCATCTTCACAGTGTAGCTATAGGAAGAGAGGTAGATTGATAGTGATGGAAAAGTACATGGCTGCTATCACTGCTGTTCATCTCCAGACTTAGATGAACTTCTCAGAGTCTCTGCTGAACTGAACTGGAGACGTGAATTTTGCCTTTGTATCTCTAATAGACCAAAACGCCATTATTCAAGTGCAAACATTATTTTAACATGGCTTTAGACATAGACCATTTTGAATACTTCTTTGGAAACATTTCTGAATGGTACATGGTTTTAAATGCATTTACTGAGTGACTGAGTGAGTATAAGACAAGATAATAAATCAATGAATGTGAAGGTTTGCTCCTTGATTTTATTAGAAGACAAGAAAAGAAGCATTTTATAAATGACGGGGGCGGGGGGGACATTCTTTTAAGTTTCAGGAACTTCTAACATCTAGGCCAGCCACTTTCATTAATATCAGTAACACTAACTACCAAGTAGTAATAATAGTAATCAGCAGAGGCAACCTGGACGTGATTAGCAAAATAGTTTCTAAAAGGAATGAATGAAAAATTAAAGTGCAACAGTGAGCCTCAAATGAAATCCATAAGCCTTGGCTGGCACTTTTGCTCACTCTTACTCACAGCTCTTTTTATTAACGTCATTGTGAGTCTGCCAGCCTGCTTGCTGGAGGCGAGGGTTTGTGAGACGCAATGACTTCAGAAATGCAGTACACTAATAAAAGAGAGAGCACCTTCCAGTCCTCTGAACATGGAACTATGACACGAAATACTATACAAAGGCCAGATTTTTTTTTTAATGGGAAGACACAGCAGCTGCAAACCATCCCCGGGTGCTCACAGGACAGCATCATAAGTCAGTATCTCCACACAGAGCCCCTAGGGTGGTTTGGCATCCTACCTCTGATCCACATTCAGGTTCAGGTGGCGGCAGCAGTATCCAGCAATGATTAGTGATCAGACTAAAGACAGGAACCGGGACACCTGTCTGTACACTCCTTGGAGTGATGTGGGTAGCTGAGTGCACTGTGACAAGAAGTAACACAGAACGTCATTAAGCCCTCCAGTCAGGTTTCAATCGCCCCTTTTCCATTGCTCTGGCAATTAATGAGAAGTGATTTTGAAAACATTTTATTCTTTGCTTTTGTTCCTCTTGAGCAAAAGTTAGACAATCAGTCATTCTAGCTTCTTCAGAAGTGAGAAGGTTTTTGTAAGGTGGGGTGGTGCTTTCTCAGCCCTTCCTTTTATAAGAACTTTTTCCCTACTGTGATTTTAAGTTGAATTGAACTTGGAGATGGTTCTCTGATTTCTTGTGAGTCTGTGGTTCTGTAGGTCCAGAACCTGTAGTTGTGGCCTTTGCTCACAGAGCAACCCATCTCCCAAAAAGAAGGGGCTGGTTTGTTTAGAAAGGACAGTGACACTGTACAGGGACAGACATTCTCAAAAGGAGTGCAAATTTAGTACCTGAGATTCCTTATTTCTCCCACCCATTTGTAGGAAGCATGGCTTGATGCAACACCACGTTCACCTAGGCTAGCAGTTCTCAACCTGTGGGTCCTGACCCCTTTGGGGGTCACATATCAGAAACTCTGCTGGCCTGGTCTACAGAGTGAGTTCTAGGACAATCAGGGCTACACAGAGAAACCATGTCTTGGAAAAAAAAATTAGATATATACATTACGATTCATAACAGTAGCAAATTATAGTTATGAAGTAGCAATGAAATAACTTGTGGTTGGGGGGTCACCACAACATGAGGAACTGTATTAAGGGGTCACAGCATTAGGAAAGTTGTGTCTCAGCACATTTTCACTTGGCTGAGAGTTGATAACCCAAGTTCCAAACCAGTTTCTTCTGAACACACCGGCCTGGCAAGAACAGCTTTCCCAAAGAACAGCTTTGGCACCCAAGTGCTTGTAATATTCAGATTATTTGATTTCCATGGTTTCTTTTCTTCTGCCAGTGCCCTAGTCATGACTTTCTGACCCCTGACCTGTCTACTCTACTGCAACAGGCAATCAACCATTTCCAGAGAAGTGAGGGTCCCCAGGTCCAACACAGAGTGACATTTGTTCAAGATACTTAGAGCTGGTGCCAAGTGTATAAGAAAACTTGGTTTATGGTCTCCTTTTGGCATTTATTTGTGCTCCAAAGCTCAGAACATCAGTTCCTCCAGAGAGTTTTGCATTTTTAACGAGGGAAATATTTCCAGCTACACAATCTTGAGGAACGTTATCGTGTTTAATTTTTGAAAACCAAAACCCTTTGAAATGAAGCAGTACTAACAATTTATTTTTGTCTTGAACTACTGGTTCTCAGTTTGGTCATATCAAGGAGCATTCCTTTATGAACAACTACTGGTGGTATTTCTGGGGGGGGGGTCACAAAGCAACTTGCAGCATCATTGATGGTTACAAATAAATGAAATACCAACCCCACCCACTTCAGGAAACAGCGTCCCTTCTGGGTGGGTAGCCTGCGTTTGGGTCTGAGTTAAAACTCTTGCGAAGTCCTTGAAGCCCCAGAATGGGCAGAGATCAGACAAATAGTCTGGATTTCAAACAAAGATGACTTCCTCAAAGGCAGAACTTCACTCAAGCACAAGCAGATAAGTAGAGTCCTCATACTCAGTAAAAGGGTAGGTTTGACGGACATTTTATAAAGTCTATTGCAAACGAGTTAAAATTAGCACAATTAAAACGCAAGTTAGCTTCCAAGATAAGAACAGCAGTTCCTGTACCCCACTAGAAGAGAGGGGATCAAACCAAGAGGGCACACGGAGGGTCCTGATGTTACCCAGGAAGCCCTGCGTCTTCCAGAGTGGTAATCTTCCCTCAGCCTTCTTTTGTTAGGAAAAACAAAGCAAAGGTAAAGAATGGCAGTGGAAAGGTTGGGCCCATCATAAGCACTGTTTGCCTTTGGAAGAGAATGCATTTATTGTGGATATGATGCTAGGTTAGGTCGGTCACCATCTCCCCCTACCCCCAGGCTCAATAACCCATAGAGTACCACCTACACCCAGTTCCTCATGAGTGTGTACAGGGTCGAGCATCAGAGCTAGCAACTCTGACAGACTCCCAGACAACATGACACCACCTGTGGGAGACCGCACTTCCAGAGCTGTTGTCTCAGCCTGACTCATTAGCTCTGAGATCCAAGGAAAAGGAGGCACCTATGTTTGGGTAATCATGAAAGAATTTGGATTTATCCTCGTATGTATGTCTGCATGTGGGAACTACTGTGAAAAAGGCAATCCCATGGAAGCTTGGGGCCAACACATGCCTTCTCATCCCTTTGCTAGTCATGAAGTAGGGGAATCCTCCAGGGAGGGAGGTAGAAGCAAGAGCTTCCACAGTACCCAGTGTCTTGTTTAATTGCCTTTTTTGTGTTGTTTTGCTTTGTGTCAACATAGGAAAGTCGTGTTTGCCTTCAGAAGACTACTCAGTGCTCTGGAATAATGTCTTCACTCCTCCAGTTTGCATGAGGTCTCAGGAAAAATGATGTTAGGAAGTAGAGAGCAGAAGCGGTAATGAAGTCTTCTAGATAAGCTATTGTGACAGGTCCTTGAACCTTGAAAGAGTGTTGGAATCCTACACTGGCCTTGAGACAGCCTACTTTAACTCACAAAGCTACACAATGTTCAAGAGTCAAAGACATCACAATGTGAACTTCAACCAACTCTTGATTTAATGCCATTGTGGAGTTCTCAACTCTCAATCTATGTCGTCTACATTTCTAGCCTTACAGACTATTACTTATATTTGTCTTATTTAGAGAGCCATAAAATTATACCAAGCCATGTCTTGAGGTTCTAGAATATGGAGTAGTCCCCTAAAGTCAAGTACTCTACCTTCAAAAAGAAAGCTCTTATGAGTTGCAGAACTCACAGCCCAGCACGAAAATACATGGCGAAGCTTGTAGAACAACTGCATCATCTATATTCTATATATTCTATAGGTAGTGTGAGGCATTTGGTTAGTAAAACAGGAGGCATTTGGTTAGTTATTCAGACATCATTGTGATTCTTATGCTTTTTGAGTTGGGTTTCTGAGTCTTGCAACTAACAACTCTGTAGCAGCAGGATTTTTGTGGATTACAGAGATGGTGGGGAAAGTCCCAACATTATCCAGTTCTCACCAAACAGATGTAACATGAAGTCAAGAGAAAACACAACCAGCTCTGACTCTACTGGTCCTCTCCCCATCCCTAGATATATCTAAATTATCATTCTAGCCCCTAGACATAACAACTCCAAAAAAGTAAAGGCCAGACCCAAGGAGAGCATCGGCCATGCAGTCTTCTCTGTGAGCATGTTCAGGAGGGATAAGTGATTCCCCTCTGTGTCATCTTAGTTCTGGGAAACTCATGCTCGAGAGACATGTAGAGCATTTTAAGCTCCCCTTGGGTCCTTGGAAATCAAGATGAACTGACCTTCAAGGGTGTTCTGAAGGTACATATGGAAACAGCTTTGAAGTAGACTTTGGCAAAATAAGAAAGCAGAAGTGTTCCATCATCAGCACTCACCCTATCCTGTGAGTTCACTCCTCTCCCCAGGATACCTTTTCTCTTAATTCCAGATGCTCAAAGCTATGGTCTGGCTCTCCAGTGGGCCTCTGGACCTTCTTAGAGTATCGGGCTATCCAGTGCTCAGGATGCACCTCTCAACCATCCTCTACATCAGATTTTCCCATCACATTGGCTGAAGATCATGTGGTCCAAACTGCAGACAAGTTTGCTTGCCATGTAGGACCTCAGAATAATATGAAAAATTGAAATGGTTCCAGAGAACACAGTAGAAGGTATGCTCTGTGAGGGAAGAGATCTTGTCTGCCCAGGTCATTCCACAATCCCTAGTGCTTAGCTCAGTGTGTGATACACAGTGGATGCTCTGCAGATGGCTACAGACTACTCTCTATACCCTTGGCTCCATAAGTTCTTCTGAACTCCAACAAAAACTCCAAACTCCTCTGGACATCTGTGGGTAAAGAGTTGGTGAGATGTTTAGGTACCATAGAAATCTTGGCCAAGGATGCCTCAAGCAGCTTCCCAGTTCATTAAAATATTCTTTCCTCTGGCTCATTGCCAAGGCAGAGGCACAAGTAAAGCAGACTATTATCAAATGTGGACATTGTTGCTTTAAAACAGTTATAATCAAAGTCTGTCTCAGGACTAACAGCTTAAGCTCTACTCAGAGATGTGCTGAGCAGTATAAATACTGGACCCCAGAACCAACCTACTGAATTACACATTGACTTTGGAGCCTAATAGCTGCTTCCTGAACCTTTTCATTAGTTCCGACATACTAAAGCTTGAGATCTATTGCTATAAAGCATATGGTTGGGCCAATTACTGTGAAGTAGATAATAATAATAATAATAATAATAATAATAATAATAATAATAATAATAAAGTAAAAAGTCAGTGTTAATTTCCCACTTTTCATGACACCATTTGTAAAAGATATGCAATAAATTATTCAGAAGTGATGGAATAGTTTGCCTACAACATACTTTTAAATGGTCCAGATTTTTTTTAAAAAGTTCTTTGTCATGCATATGTAACTCTTTCACTGCTTAAAAATATTTAAAGATAAAAATTTTAACACTGCTGTTGGGGCTTTTTTATATATACCAAACTAGGAAGAAAGTCTGATTTGCATTCACTCCAGCTGCTTTTATGCACTTTAAATGTAGTGCTAAATACAAAACTATATATCCCATGTTGTATGGTTAAGTCCAACATGGAAAATGGTTTGTTCTACCAAGAACCATCTGTGTTTATTTTCACGTTGACCCACCCAAAGGTTTTGGACATTTTTGAAAACCACGTTGGTGAATGACACAACCTCCAAATCACATCAGAGCCAACTTGGTTTCTTCGGGGACTCTGTATCAGTGGGAAAGCATTTCTGCTGAACAGCATCTGCCTGTTGGTGTGTGGAAAAGGACGATATATAAAATTGAAAAACAGTGTTTTCTAATGACTGGCGAGATGACATTCACAGCTCCTTGTTCTCAGTGGCATCTCTAGTTCCCTGGTTATAACCCAAGCTCTGAATTTTTCTCAAGTAGATTCTTTGTAAATCTTTCCATTACATGCGACTGAAATCCAGCAAAGAACAAAATACACCTTGAGACCAGTACATACACTGGATTAGATTCAAGTATTCGAGGCTTTATCTAGCAGGAAGAATCCTTCTAGAGTTAGAGAGGAAGTGAATCAGGCCTGTAGACCTTGGCTAACTAACTTAGATGATTCGTAAACTTGGGTGGCTGTTGGTTGTCTGCTTTGAAGCTATTGTTCAATTTCCAAATAGCCAGTTCCATTTTCCTTGGGTGATGGCAACATATTTGTTCAGGAATGTTTATGACTGGAAGATTCCCTTCCAACTACCAAGTGTTTCTTTCCCAGTCATAGTCTGTCGGAAGAACTCAATCTCATTGGTTATGTCACGAAGGAAGAAGAGCACATTTGCTTTAATGGAGTTTATTTGGAGCATCCTGCCGCTAATGTGAGCACACAGATTGGGCAAGTTCCACCAGAATAACTTTCAAACTATTTGTACTCAATTAAATGTTTATTTAAAAATTTTCTTTCGGTTTTTGGTGCTGTAAATGTATTGTTCATTTTTCGCATACCAGGCACTGTTGTTTGGTCTCAAGGGCATTACTCGTTACAAATTTAACAACTGTGACATATTAAAAACAACATTTAGGGAAGAAATTAGGTTTGGGAGGATGTGACCAGATGTTTCTGTGGTGTTTCACCAAAATGTCACTTAAATGCCAGCAAGATTTTAGAAGGAAATTTCCCCCCAAAGTCTCTCTAGCCATTTAACTGACCCCAGAATCCATTGCTCTTGGAGTCTCATTAGGAAACCATTTGATTTTCGTTTTAATCACAGTTTTCTTGAGGGTACATGAATTCTTCTCTGTGTCAACTTTCTTTTACAAATTTACTGTGACAATTGACAAAACTGTGACAAATTTACTACCTGTGTGACCCAAGCTTTGGCTGAAGTGGGGTTCTCATACCTGCCTCCTACGGCTGCTACGAAAATTAAGTAAGATATTACATGAGACAATCTCAGCTAAGGATGACACATCAAATAGTGTCATTACTATTACAGAGGGTGCGGTTTGTTGACTGACTTGATTGGGATCCAATCCTCCCACAAACAAACAAACAAACAAACAAACAAAACCACTAAATGTCCTAGTGCTCTTTGGCTTAGAAGAAAAGCATTCTTCCTTGAAGCCTCTCGAGGACGTTGGTGTCTGATTGAGATTGTCAGTCCACGCTGGAGAAAAACAAGTCTGCCTAAAGACAACTATGAGATAGGACCATTCCTATGTTCAGGGAAGTTAGGTTAGACATCCCAGAGAGGACCCTGAAATCTAGAGAGGAGCTTGAAAGAAGCCGGAAGTTAAGTACAAAAGGGGTAGAGAGTGGACCCCTGGTAGGGGACCCCAGCTCTGTTCTCCTGTGGGGAGTCTGTGGGTACCTGGGAGTCAGAAGAGGAGAAGACCAAGACCCTGGAGTTTTCACAATTTGGTCCACATTCAACAACACACAAAAACATGAAAGCGGAGTAAATGCTTGTACCGAGGAGGTTTTTCAAGGAAAAGGGGATAAGCTGGATCCAAAAATATTACGCAGGGTGGAGACATTCCAAGCATGCCATTCTATGCCTGTGCCAATGGAATGTGGGGACAGCAAAGGAACAATGGCCAAGGCTGGGGAGACTGAGAGGTCTGGGGGAAATTCTGAATACAAAAACAAGTGGTGAAGAGTGTCCACTGCCCCTCCCCCCACCCCCCCACCCCTAAGTTTCCCCTTATCAGCTATAGATTCCAAAATGTAGTGCTAAGTGATTATAGCTGTGTCTTGCACACGTACACACGCACGCACATGCACACACTGAACCAGAAGGAGATATTGGGCAAATGGTTTGTTAATGTTTCAATCCTGAACTCAAAATGATACTTTGGTCTCTTTCCATTTTCCTGGATTCCAGGTGGGGTAAGCCTCCATAAAGGAAGTTTATCTATTTTGAAAAATAAATACAAACAGCTTTCCCAACTAATCTTGAAGCTTCTGAACATGGAGGAACATAGTCTTCCACACATTTCCTTATCCTGGGAATGCTATCGTCATGGTTGTTGTTTTGACCCCATCCACATTTGTGATCCTTTGAAACATGAGAGGATTTTTGATTTTGAAAGCCTCCTTGTGACTCCCAAGAACTCTGTTGGCTCATGGTTCGTGCGAATTGGCTGCATCTGCTTTCTGTTTATGGGAATCCATCTTCACTCTTTTTGGTGGATAAACTGAGGAAATGAGAGAAACATGGCTCTCCAAAAATGGTATTTTTGGAGGCTTTTTCAATAAAAATTTTAGTTAAGTGCTTTTGAAAAAAAATACATTGTATAAATTTCACTAAGAGACATTTGTCTCTTTTTCTTTGGGCAATGTATTTAACCAAAGAAGAACAATTCAGTTGCCTGGAGATAGAATGACTCAGTGTTTCTCCAAGGTGGGGTTCAGTGCACCTGAATCACAGTCACCTGGAGACTGAAAACTTTAGATTCCTGGGCTCTGCTCCAGCCCTGTGAGTCAGGTTCCTCCGGACAGCAATGAGGAAGCTGTATGTTTAATGAGTTCGGCAGGTGATTCATATGTTTTTGTATGTAAGGGAACATGGATCTTCAAAACGGAAATCAGTGTTTGATCTTGAATGAAACATCTATCTCCCCCACCTCCAAGGTGCAGGGAACGTCAGTGGAAGAGAGGGTGGGAAGAACGTAAAAGCTAAGGACAGGGAGGAGTGCTACGAGATGTCTTCTGGATGTGCCAGGACCATTGCAGGCATGGATTCTCACAGAAGCCATGGGTACCTGCACAAGACCTGCTGAAGTCTAAGTCTCATGGCTGAGAGAAGAGACTCATGAGGACCCCAGCCCTCCCTGAGGAGCCATGGGCAGTCAGAAATAGTTACTGGGAGAGGGGAGTTGTATTCCTCAGTGACGTAGCTGGAGTAAGTTGCCTTCACTCAAGAAAATAGCCCAGTACTCATGCTCATGCAAGCAATTCTAATAAAATACAGTGGTGTGGAAAGTAAGAGGGGCTTGTTGGGGAGACAGGGTTTCTGTGGGAGCGTGACAGATGTAAGAGAGGATGTGGGGTGGACAAAATATATACAACATATATACAATATAATATAATACATGGTAATATATAATACTATATAATATAACCATATATATTAATGTATGTAATTGTTGAAGGGATAAGTAATAAAATAAAAACCAGCTACAGAAAACAAAAAATACCTTCACTCAGGAGCCCCCCTCACTCTGACGAAAGGGTCAGAGTCAAGGTGTCTTTGGAAAAAAGAAGCCCAGTTTGAACCCAATGAACATGACTCTCCATCTTCTCAATGTTTCTACTTTGGTTTGCTCAATCATGCAGCTTCCTTCACACAGTACAGCACTGGAATCGAGGACCTACCCCAAAACAGTTAACTGTGGCTCCTCGGTGCTGATTAATGCTCGGTGATATGAGTGGCATTTTAAAGACAGACAGAGACACTAGCCACAGAGCTGCCTGACAGCTTTGGGATGTCGGGTAGATCTGTGTCTCTGATGGTACTTTCCCAGGGTGGTGGTTCTTGACCTTAATCGCATGGCAGAACCTCACGGATTTAAAACTCCTCCATCCCAGACTACACTCCAGACCAAAGTCATTACAACCTGGAAGATCGGATGCAGGCATCTGAGCTGTGTAAATCTCCACGTGGATTCCAGTGCACAGTCAAGGCCATGGCTTCTGTCCTAGGGCATCTGGAGAAAGTGCAGTCATCACAACATCTGTGGGAATCATCAGTATTTTTCTCTGCAGACAGAATTCTTCATTTCCTATGTTTAAGGCTATATGAATAGTTTAGGAGGCCTTTCTGGTAAAAAACGTGTTCCAGAGAGAGAATTTGAACATTTCTTTAGTGTTTAGCCACCACTGTCAGAGCTCCAGCCTAGTCTGCTGCTGTGAACCATGACTGGCATTTCAAGCCTTCATCTATAGACTTATACCAGTGTGTTCTGCCCCTGCCTGGCCTTGAAATACACGACACCAGCACTTCCTTTTGTCTGTCTCAAGATGATGTACGAAATTTATCAGTCTTCAGCTCTTTTCTGCATTCTCAAGAGCCAGTAACAGATCTCCAGTGAGCTGAAACAGGGTAAGTTGTTTTAAACCAGTGACTGCTTAATAAATTTGCACCGGACAGCTCCTACAGCCAATTTCCCAGGGTATCAGAGCAACGCGGCAAGAAAAATTATTTCCATTAAACACCACAAAAATGTCTTTCCTGTGATACTTCACTAGGAGGGAGACATGTGCAGGAGTCTCAGTCACAAAACAGGAAAGCAATGTTTGAAAGTTAAATTAAAAAGTAAAGCATAGTTAAGATTTTATTGAGCTTAAACTCCACTCCTACCCTCTAAACATATAAATCTGTTCTGTGCTCTATGTCTCCCACTCAGATGGGTGATAAATTTTGGATGCTGGACTCTTATGTCTCTAAAAATAACGTTTACCTAAAGTGAAGTGCAACATCTGGGCCCACTGGGAGAGTGCGGAGTGGCCTTGCAGTTAATTGTTTGTGTGGACAGGTTAGGTTTTCCAGCGTTGAAAACGATAGCTGTTGTTTCTCTTGGCCTCACCCACCACAGATGAGGAGGGCTATCACACTGACTTTCCCAGAGGTCTGCTCCTTCATGCAGAATGTCACCATCAATGCCATGACATCGAGGAGATGGAGTATTTCCAATGTATCACTTGGGCTGAGGGACACCTTGGTTCCTGTGGTTGAGAGGGATTAAAGAGGTACCCTTCCACATCCCAGTGTTTCATAGTGAGTGCCATCAGGACTGACCCATGTGTCTGTGACAATCTCAGAGGAGGTCTTCAACATGACTCTCCAACAGAAGGTATTGCAGATCACAGTGGGCATTGAGATGGTTCACGTGTTAGGATTCTATGGCTTGTCAAAGTTGGAACGGTAGCAAGGTTGACCGTGGTGAGAACTCTTTCCAACACTCCCTCCGTATCCCCAAACAGCTAATACCATGGAAAAAGAAGCCTTCTGAAGGAATGTGAAAGCAAGCAGCTGTCCAGGGCCATCCTGGGAAATGATAGTCTTTCTTTCCTTTCTTTTTTTATTTTTTTGAGGGGGATGGTAAAGGATAACATCGCAGTCAGTCCTGAAATAAATCTTTAACATCTCTAGATCTTTGTATAAATTTGAGTCTAAACATTTTTATCCACAATATAAATTTTTCCAGGCGCTGACTCAAGACCTGGGAGTTATCCTTTGCGTTTTGCCCTCTTTCCAGACCAAATTCTGTTTGTTATTCCTTCTCTCCCACTCTCTTGACTTCACTGTAAGATCTGATTGCCTCATGCTGGTCTATGCTAAAAGATTCGTTACTCATCCTTGGACCACAACCTTTCAGAATTAAAGGTCACTAATAGCCCCTCGCCAAGGCAGCCTTTTTGGTTTGCTCTTGGGCACAAATTGCTTCTCTGTCTAACCTTTCTGTGGCTCTTCTAGGGATTCCTCAGTAAAATGGCAGCAACTCATCCAGGTGGTCAAGGACTTGTATTTGGTTCCAAATTGTACCCTGGTCCTCTGCGGCTCCCATGCTCTGGCCACACAGCTCATCTGCACTGCTGGTCCTTAACCTCACTTCTCTCCTCCTCGCCGAGGCATAGACCAATCTCTCCACCTGGACCACTACTTCCTCGTGTCTCTCCTGGAGATTAAGTCCTTACTTGTTCCCCAAAACCCAGCTCACAAATCTCCCTTTCTTTCATGAAGCCACCATGGCTGGGCACTTGGTAAGGCCTGGTCTTCATGCCCATCCCAGGGACTGTGTTGTGCAGAGGCTTTGAAGGCCAATTTAGTTCGTTCACTGACTGCGATTTCCAGGAGTGTGCCTTGCCCTCGGGTCCTTTACCTTCGATGTGTTGGACCAGTGAATGGCTGAATGAAAGAATAAAGTTGGGTGCCACAGAGCCTGGACTTGTGGTACACAACTGTAATCCAAGTCCCTGTGAAACTGAGGTGGAAATATCGTGCCTATCGGCCCAGTCTAGGGTAGCTAGGAAATGCTGTCTTCAAAATAAAAACAACAATGATAAAATGAGCCAGAGTGGCTTTCTTCTATTCCAGTCTTCAAAGTAGGATATTGCACATAGAGAATGGAAGCTGGAGAGTCCCCGGTCTAACCTGAGAGCAACTACTAGTTCTAAAAATGTGAATTTGTGGTAATGAGAACCTGGCGCCTTTGAGAGAAGATCAGTTTTAAGGATCATCTATGTGTTAGAGACTTATCTGAATAAATGGATACTCCCTCGCCTCTGGAATTTCTATGATAGAAAGGGTCAGAGGGATTTATTGTAGTCATAAAACATGTATTTTAGTATGCTAACCAAAGATTGCAAAACTCTGAAAGCGTGAAGCTCAAAGCTGGCAAGTATGTGGTGTGAGCGGCCCTGGAGCTGTCTGAGCAGATGACCACTGGTGTGTGTTTG
>CABHPR010139838.1:17041-38477 GCA_902168415.1 Peromyscus melanophrys | reverse complement strand
GGTCAGTGGGAGCCAAGCAAAGCTCGGTGGTCAAGCTAGGGAACTTTTAGTGGTCCCCAATGGTTCCTGACCTAGAAGTCACTGAGAGATGCATCTACAGCTTCCCAAGGAATTTATAATTCCAACAATGGCCACAAAAATGGGAAGAAAATGAACCCTTTGAAAAGTGACCCATTTCTCTATATTCCCTAAACATAAATGCGGTTCATTTGGATATTAGCAAACCTATCAAACTTGTGAAGCCAGCCCTAACAACAAGGTGCAGACAGACAGTTGCCCGCCCGGCTCAGACTCACAGGACCCGCACAGATAATGAGTGATGCAAGGTGTCAAGGCTGCACATGGCCGGATGCATTTGGAGCAGCCCCCAACTGGGGGTGCCGATCAGTACCTTACTAGACCACTTGGTAGCTTCCCGATGCAAGGACTGAGCCGCGGCCAGAATGGGCTGGTTGACCGGCTGATTAGATGGCATTAACAGCAGCTCAGGTTCGTAATCGTCTTCCATGTCAGAGGGAAAAGGGAACCCAACAGCATCAGCCGCATCTGCCTCAGCTACAACTCCTATACCCACCTGAGCGGCTGGGATACCCGGCTTTGTCGATGGCGGGAAGGGTGAAAAATAGGGATAGTGTTAGTAAGAACAACAGGGCTTGGGAAACGGAGCTTCAGCTTAGTAACCAAAGTTCAGTTTAGTAACCAAAGCTTGCCTGGAATGGGAAAGAAAATGGCATGCTCTCCAGGAACCAGGTGAACCAAGGTTCAAAGACAGGAACTCAGCCTCCAGCCTAAGTCACCTTGAAATAAGGAAAGAAATTTGCTCTAGCAAAAGGTTTCCAGAGAAAGCAATATATGCTTGTTGCTGAAGTTAAACCTGACCAGAATCACGTCTGGGGAATCAAACAGCCCAGTAGTCATTACCTTTCAAAGAAATCCAGAGGGGAAATGTAAACACAGCCATATGCGCTGTTTGAAAAGGAAAACTGAGCATCCTCCTAAATCAGATACTCACTATTCCATCATCCTGGAACACGCAGCTCTGCAGCTGTCACTATTTCCTTTAGGAATTACAAGTCCCAGATTAGAAATGGTATGTCAAAAGGAAACAGACAAGAAAATCAACATAATGGTGCATGAAGAGGATTTACCAAATACCCTACAACTGCTCAGCTAGCTATAAGGAGCCTCGAGAAGACACCTCATCTAGTTCCTACGATGAAAAACCTACATCTCAGCCTCTTTCTCCGTAAAAAGATCTTCAAAGACAAAGCTTCCACAATATCTTACTGTGGCAATTGAAAGCACCGCCTTCTGGATACAACCTAAATCTCTCTTTTGTTGAAAATAGCTTCTCACTCACCCCAAACTCAGCTTACTAGTTCACAGATCAGGTAACACACAGACTTGGCAACCAAATGAGGCTAAGCTCTGAGGAGCCCTCATATGAACCCAAATGGGTGCTTATGAAAGAACAGGGCCAAGAGGGGAGAACATGAATTTTATATCAAAGGTGGGAATTGTAAGGGCCTGGGAAGATACAGAGAGCAGAAGCTAAGAACAAGCTGGACGGAAAGAAAAGGAATTGCTCTAATGAAGCCAAGCCATTTATATAAAGACTGATGAACACAGGTTTATACCAGGAAGTGTTCACATGGAATTCTGTGAATTTTATTAAAATGTGTGTTCTTATGGAATTTTATCAAAAGTTCCTAAAAGTCTTATTCCTACCAGGGCATTTCTGTAGTCCCAGGACTGCAGAGGCAGAGACAGAAGACCATGCTAGAGACCAGTGAGTCATGAGACTGTCTCAAGAAATAGAAAAACTTTTAAATATTAAAAATAGAAATCCTTGGGCTGGAAAGACAGCTCAGTGGTTAAGAGCATTGACTAGTCTTCTCCAGGACCTGGATTCAATTCCCAGCACCCCCATGATAGTTCACAACCATCTGTAACTACAGTTCCAGGGGCCTTGACGCCCTCTCCTGGCTCTCATGGGCACTGCACACATGTGGTATACTGTGGTATACAGACACAGATGCAGGCAAAACACCCGCAGGCATGAAATAAAAATAATTCTTAAAAAAACAACTACAAAAATAAAAATTCTTATCCTAAATACAAAACCCATCTCCAAAAAGTGGCAATGAAGTTGGCGGACACAAGGCCAGTGAGGGGTTTAGGTACCACCAGTCCTTTCCCCTGAACTGTCTCAACCAAGACTCACCCCCATTCCTTGGAAGGAAAGAGCAGTTTACTGTTGCCAAGGTTCAAAGTGACAAGCTGCACAAAGACAGACGGACAGATACAAACACATATTCCTTCCCCTTTCATACATAGCTCAAAAGCCAGTGAAGTCATGAAATCAGACCTTCTGGCCTGGACTTCTGAACACATTGAGCAGAGTGGGGCAAACACTGCCTGACCCTCTGAAGTTCCCCCTGTACCGTCCACATGTGCTTTTGTGTTCTTCAAAATAAATGTGGATTACTATAACTAAATTTCTATTTTCTTTGAGGAAAATCAACACTATTGCCACTCTCTCCCATTCTCCACGCACAGTAGGGTTTGTGCTACATGATCCTGGGGGTGTTGGAGAGACACCGTCATAAATAATTCCACGGGTCAGGTCCAACACTAGCAAGGTTTCCACTCCTGGGAACCTGGGCTCCGAGCTAACAGTTCTAACACTGGATTAAAAACCAAGGTCAATTTCTCAGCCTGGAGGAGGTGGGCCAACCAGTTCCCTCACAAAGTATATTCAGTTGAGGATGTAAAACTAAGGAATACAGTGGGAATGAAGGGCTGGAGTTCAGGATGCATTAGAAACAGTTTAGAACTAAGAACCACATCTCACTGCTAAATGAGCAAAAGGATTTCACTCTAAGCAAGAAAAGCTACCACTCATTTGCAGCACTCAGGGAAACAGGCGGGACAGGGAGGCAGGACTGCAGTCACATCCAGATTTTCACCCACACCATTAATATTTAGACTTTCAAATTAGCTGAACTGAAGCTAACCTGGAGCTGTCTTGAGTAAAGTGGGAGGGACAGAATGATTCTGAGCAAGGACAAAAACACACTGCTTCTGAGACACCAATCTACCTGCTTCTTAATGCAAGAATTGAAAGAAAAGCACAGATTTCATCTAGCAAAGCCCACAAAAGATACTTTCCCAACTGAGGTTTAGCCTGTTAGTAATGGAGCATCGGAAAACATTCAATAATCCAGGAAAGATAAAGTTTCTAAAAAGACCCCAAATGTCAAGAGTCACAGCTGACACTAATGGAAAAAGAAGGAGAAACTCTGGTTTAGCCACAGAGGCCCCAGCTTTCACTTTTGCCCAAGGAAAGAGAGGCAAGCCATCAAATACTACAGACTTCTCACTGAATCCCTGGTGAAAAGAAGAACACACACACTGCCTGAAACACAGGCTGTAAGCAAGAAGGAAGGTGACCCCAGACAGACTTCTTCCTGGGCTGTGGCTACGGTTCTCCATCCTTCCTGGGAAGACTCCCGTGCTTGATGAGGAGCGTCTCAGAGCTTACCTTGCTAGACCACTTCCGAGCTTCGTCATGGAGCTGCCTGGCAGCCATCATCATGGGCTGGTTAATCACCTCCCCAGCTTTCTGCTCAGGGAACTCTTCATCCTTCTCTTCTGGTGGTGGGGGCCTGGGTGGAGGGACTTCACCCTCAGGCAGAGGTGGTTTAGGAGGAGCAAGCTCATCAGTTAGCTACAAGTGTGAAAAAGCAGGTTGTCCGCATAAGCCCTAGGAGCTACTACCAAAACCAATCTAGAAAAATCTGACCCACACCCAGCCATGAGGCCCACCAGTGTAATCTCAATAAAAAGCATTTTTTCTTCTCTACAAGAAACTCACAGCTGTGTGTTGGTCATCTCCCTCGGGAGGCAAACATAGCATTACCAGATCAACAATCCCAAAGCCAATCCCCATAGAAGATGTAAGGCCTGGCTCTGGGTCTGGATCTGGTTGTCAAAGAGCAAAAGGGAGGCAATAACTTCTCATTGGAGCTTCAAATTCTGCATCTGCCACGTGATCTCTACATCCCTAATTCTAAATGCCATGACTCAAAGGAGCCACTTACCAGGAACATCACTCTCCTGTGGCTCTTACCATCAAGAGCCTCACTGGAAAGTGTAAAGAAATGTTGAAAACTGGGAAACCATTAACCTTACCTATGTGTAGTGACCCAGTTCTGTCCTTAACCAACCTGACTTCTTCTTTTACTGACATTAAATAAGAAAACATAGCCGCCGGGCGGTGGTGGCGCACGCCTTTAATCCCAGCACTTGGGAGGCAGAGCCAGGTGGATCTCTGTGAGTTCGAGGCCAGCCTGGTCTCCCAAGCGAGTTCCAGGAAAGGCGCAAAGCTACACAGAGAAACCCTGTCTCGAAAAACCAAAAAAAAAAAAAAAAAAAGAAAACATAGCCAGGCGGGTGGTGGTGATGGTGGTGGTGGCGACGGCAGCACATGCCTTTAATCTCAGCACTCGAAAGGCAGACAGGTGGATCTCTGTGAGTTCGAGGCCAGCCTGGTCTACAGAGTGAGATCCAGGACAGCAAGGGCTACACAGAGAAACCTTGTCTTGAAAAACCAAAAAATAGGGGTTGGGGATTTAGCTCAGTGGTAGAGCGCTTGTCTAGCAAGAGCAAGGCCCTGGGTTCAGTCCTCAGCTCTGGGGAAAAAAATAAAAATTAAAAAATTTTTTAAAAAAAGAAAAAAAGAAAAGAAAACATACCGAAGGACCAAAGGAAGTAAATACAATTGTCTTGATATGCTATTCCCAAATCAGCCTATTTCTAAACTGTTAGCTGGAGTAAATATCTGCACATGATCATTACTATTTCTGTTTCTAGGATATTACTCAACTAGCTTATTCTTAAACCATGGAAAATTATATTCGTGGTACTTAGTGGGAAAGAATTACAAAAAGATTTGAGGACCTAAAGGGATGGCTCAGCAGTTAAGAACACTTGTTGTTCCTCCAGGAAGTACGGGTTCAAATTCCCAGCACCCACAAGGCAGCTCACAGCCATCTCTAACTCTGGATCCAGGGGCTCTGATGCCACCTCTGGGCTCTGAGGATACTAAGCATACAAGCAGTGCAAAGCACCCGCACATATAAAATAAAAAACTGTTTAAAAATTTGAATTCTTCTTGGTCTGGGGAGATAGCAGAGCACTTGCCACGCAAGCATGGAGACCCCAGTTTGATCCCTAGCACCCAAGTAAAAAACTCAGCATTGGCCTGTGTGGTGGCACACACCTTTAATCCCAGCACTGAGGAAGCAGAGCTCTGTGAGATCTCGAGGCCAGCCTGGTCTAATGGTGAGTTCCAGAACAACCAAGGCTGTGTAAAGAAACCTTGTCTCAAAAAACCAAAACCAAACCCCCAAACAGCGACTGGGCATGATGGTGTGTGCTTGTAACTCCGGCCCTGAGGAGGCGGAGACAGGCAAATCCCCTGACTCACTGGCCAGTCAGCAAGCCCTCACCATCCCAGTGAGAGGTCCTGGCTCCAAAATGAAGGTGGGTAGCTCCTGACAGACAACACCTGAAGATGCCCTCTGTCCTCCACAAGCACATGCACAAATTGTATATGCCCCTGCACACACACACACACACACACACACACATACACACACACACCATTTTTTTAATTATGTTTAAAATCAAGTATTAATTTTGTTACTAAAAAGAGAAAAGGCAAGAACCTAACAAGAGTCAAATACTGCAATCCCCCTCTTAGCAAAATCCTCACCACCAAATGTCCAAACTCTTCTACAACTCATCCCTCATCATCTATCACAACTGCACTTACCTGCTCCCTTCTCACCCTGTCACACAGGCTAGCGTCACGTTAAGGACATACGAAGTGCTGGGTTATGATGCCATGCAACTCAGGAATGAAAATCAAAGTCTGTCTCTAATTAACCACACAAAAGCTACACAAGCCACCTGGACCTGGAGCAGGTAAAAGCAGATTTGCCTCTCGCACAGGCTCAACCCCCGGCTGCTCAATTCCTCCCGTCTCTGAGTTTACTTACTCGGAGCTGTTCAAGGTCTGGTGGAGGAGGCGGGAAGTCAGGCTCCTGAGGCTGGAAGGCTTCTCTGACCTTGGCCACGGCTCCCAGGATCCGATATCCTGAGTCCAGGAAGCTCTTTTGCAGGCCTAAACAGAACACACTCTCACTTTCAGCTGGCCAGGTCAGGGCCTAAGGCACTGTCCGTCCAGCAGAAGAACTGGTTCCCATTAACGAGGCTGGATGTGAAGCGCCAGTGGGAATCATGGGCAGGGACAAGGGAAGTAGGGCAGGCCAGAGGCCCTGAGGAAGTGGCCCAGGGCAGGTGTTCCCACAGCGGTGAGGATACCTTCTGATGGTACAACTCAAGTGCTTGGGAGAATCCTGGGTGCGAGCTAGGCTCAGGTGGCACCCATCACTTCTCTTATGATGAAGCATGGTCATGAGACAGGTCTGCTGAGTGCAGAGTCACTGAGTGGAGATGTCAACTCCAGATTGGGTTTGTAGCTCCCTAGAGTACATCTCACCTTTCTATGTCTGTGCTCTAGTTGGCATT
The DNA here is from genome assembly GCA_902168415.1 of Peromyscus melanophrys. Lineage (NCBI taxonomy): Eukaryota > Metazoa > Chordata > Mammalia > Rodentia > Cricetidae > Peromyscus > Peromyscus melanophrys. The sequence goes on along the minus strand of CABHPR010139838.1, from coordinate 31,880 downwards.
CAGTGTGTTAGTCCTTATCTTGATCTGCTAAAATATTTAGAAATTCCAATGAAAAGATCAAATGCACCCACAAGGATGGTGGACTGGGAATCTGAGGGAGATTCTGCCTAGGTCAATAGTGAGTCGGGCAGCCTGGATTCTCACCGATGAGATGGGAAATGCTGGTTTCCAAAGGGGAAGGAATAGACACCATTGGAACCACACGAGCAGCTGCAATTATGATCTCCTCTAGTGATACTGAAGCTAGGATCTAAATGGAGCTGAAGGAAACTCAAATTCTTTCATGCAGGGCTAAGAAACCCGAGTTAGTTTAGGCACTCTAGATGTGACAAAAACAAGATTCTCTGCAGAGAGGTCATTGTATGTAAGAGGAGACGTCACACCAACTTCATGAACTAAATGGTTGGCAGGTGGGTAGCTAGTTTGTTGTTTTAAAAAGTTGGGGTTTTTTTGTTTTTTAAAGTTTCCAAACTAATGACTATGAACTGGGCTAGGAAGTCAGACAATGTGAAGAAAGAGGAGAGATACCGAGCCAGACATCGGCAAGCCTGGCAATACTACACAAAACTGAACAGAAGGAAAGATTAATACAACATTCTCAAACTAAATGTCTACATTTTTTTTCCTTTGGTTTTTTTTGAGACATGGTCTCATTTTATAACCCTGCCTGCCCTCGAACTGGCTAAATAGCCCAGACTGGCCTGAAACTCAGTTATCCCCCTGCCTCAGCATCCTGGGTGCTGCGATTAGAGGAGAAAGCACCACACCAGGCATTGTCCATACTTTACTCCCAGATTTTGAATGTGGTGGTTGTGGATGCCTACTCCTCCCCCATCTCTGCCGAGTTAGCCTTGCAGGTAGGATGAAAGACGCCATGCACTGCTGCTTACCAGGGTCAGAGATGTTTCCAGCCACTGCCTTGGCATCCATCACCATTGGGGAGATGGTCTTGCTCAATTCATCAGAGGCAGCTTTCACAGCCTCGCGGAACTTCGGGTCCTCAGAGTTCTCTACCTCCCTCTTAGCAACCAGCAGGATCCGGTTGGCCCGACGAGCGATGCTGGTTGCTCCAGCTACCAGCATCTGAGGCTGAATATTGGCCATGGCTACCTTACACTTGTCCAGGTCTTTTTTAATTGCCTCTTCAGAAGCATCCAACAGAGATTTGGTATCAATAGCCTCGTCCACCAGCCCTGTCAAGAAAACAGAAATGGAACTGAGTTTGGTTTTAGAAGAACAAAGACCTCTCATGAGAAAGTACAACACTCAGAATTCTCTTCTCAGTTCAAAGCCCTCCCTACAAAATTGAAAGCTTTCATGTGAATAAAATAGCTTAAAAACCAGAAGTGCAAGCACAGCCCAGGTCATTTAGACTCGGGATTTATACTGACCGTGGTCACTGGCCCTCTGATATCCACCACAGACAACCAGAGCCGCAAAGACATCAGGAGGAAGCAAGGACTGTGTCTGAATCCTTCACTACAGCATCAGCCCAGCATCTGCTAATGACATCCTCTCCTCCCATCTCCCTCTCAGGCCATCTGCTGATTGCTGGCAGCTTGGAGCGCCTAAGACGAGCCGCAGGACTCCGTAACCCTAACAGCCTGCTTCTCGTTTCTTTTACCTCTCTTTAGACACTTCGGGAGCTCCACTTTCACCTCTGGCTGCTACAAACCCCTGACAGCAGGTTCTACAGGGCGGCAAAGAGCCCACACTCCTCATTTCTGCCTTCTGTCCTATCTATCCCTCCACAGACACCGGGGAAGATTCGAGGGCTCTTCTTCGGTCGCACAGACACGGGTGTCTCCTTTTTTTTGGAACTATGTAGTTGATAAGTTGGAGGAAACTCTGAGACAAGCTGGGTTAAATGGTAGCTATTGTGGTTCCGTGAAATGTGATCCCTCGGAAAACGACAGGGCCACTCACTGTATCCACCAACGCCGCCTCCCAGCCTCTGAAACCAAACTCTAGCTGGGACTGGGCAAAGACGCTATTCAAAGAGAAGATAGGACCTGTAACAATGAACATCACACTGGAGGGCAGCCGTAAAATAAAGAGACTCAACAGTCTCCCTTCCAGCACAGTAGCAAAGCCTGGATGAGAAGCCGCCACTGCTCAGCAGCCTGATCAGGGCCAAGCACACTGTCGAGCCCCTGCCTGTCTCTTCATCCAATTTCAGTTGATATAACTGGTCCTCAGAACTCATGCATCAGACCAAACCAACTTTGCAAACTCTACCTGTCATCTTTTCAACATTATCAATCCACTGGTTCTTCATGGTCTCAAAATGTTCATAAGCGGCTTGATTTCCGGGGTTCCTCAGTAAGATTCGAGCAGCAGAGATGACCTGTTAATGACAAAGCAATCTTCACATACCAGGGCACGAGCACGTTCCAAAACAAATCCACAGGAAAGCTTTTCTCCATTTTACCTATAGATGGCACCAGAAAACCAAAATTGGCAAGCCTCTTTAGGCTGAACACATTAGTTTGGTGCCACAAACAGACCCCAGAGTGGGCCCTTCACACAAAGGCTTTGGGGTCACAGCCTGGTTTGAAGAAAAAAAAAATAAGGTGTCAAAGTAAATGAATATTCATTTAATAATTCAGAAGAACACAATAAAGCTGACATATTTAAGAGTTGATGTCTTTATATCAACCCTTTCATCTTAAAAAGAACCAAAAAGAAACTAAAAATTTAGTCAGGCAAGGTAGTTCAATCCTGCAATCTCAGCACCTGGGGGCCTGAGGCAGGAGGTTTGGTTTGGTTTTGTTTTGTTTTGTTTTGGGAGACAGAGTGTCTCTGTGTAACAGCCCTGGCTGTCCTGGAACTCACTTTGTAGACCAGGCTGGCCTGGAACTCACAGAGATCCTCATGCCTCTGCCTCCCAAGTACTGGGATTAAAAGTATGTGCCACCACCGCCCAGCTTGAGGCAGGAACAAAGCTGAAAAACAGCCTGGGCAAAACAGTGTCTTTAACAATAAAAATAAAATAAAATAAAATAAAATAAAATAAAATAAAATAAAATAAAATAAAATAAAATAAAATAAAAATCAACCAAATGTATATTGCCTATAATCTCAGCACCCGGGAGGTGAAAGCAGACAGAAAGATTTCAAATTTAATGCTAACCTGGACTATGGACATAGCAAGACCCATATCTCAAAAATAAGAGAAAAGGTTGGCATGGTAGGCATGCCTTTAATCCTATTACTGGGGAGACAGGCAAAGAGATCTCTGTGAGTTCAAGACCAATCTGGTAAATTCTAGGCCAGCAGGACTTCATAATAAAACCCTGTCTATAAAATAAAATATTAGTATGAAATAAAACATTACTCAGATCTGTTTTTTAAATAATGATTAAAACACCCGTTCACAATTAACAAAAAAATTACTCGAATTTTATTTAGAATAATATTAACTAAAATACCTGTTCACTTAACAAACTGCTTTCACATTCATTACACAACTGAAAATTTACATCAACCTCATGAAGGATGGGGCAGGGTAACACCTTCACTTCCAAGATGCAAAAATCAAGATGCTCTAAAGCATCTTATCAGTGACGGTGTTTGGGAAAGATGTACTGAGTAGCTGGTAATTCACAGTCCACGCAAGTATGTTTTTATTCCTCAAAACAGTTCATTTTGAAGGAATAACTTCATGGAGTGAGAAAGTGAGAATGCATTTGAGTCCAGATCTGTCTCTACAGCCTTCGTTCTTTCCAAGACTGGAGTGTTGAGTCTAAGTTTTCTGGGTTGGTTTTGTTTTGGAAGCACAAGGACAATTGTATTAGAGTTTAAAAGGAAAACCACAGGGTGGGCAGGCTGTGAAATCAGCAGCTGCCTGAGGAGATGAACGAGGAGAAAAGGAAAAAAGCCATTTAAACTGGCATGGGGGCAGACAGGTGGCCAACAAGCAGCCACATGGCAGGGAGGGACGCTTTAGAGAAAAAGTAAGAAGTCCAAAATACTGGAGGAAGTTCAGGAAAGCCTGTTAGGGGAGAGAGAGAAAGAAGTAAAGGAAGGGCCAGTGTCTCTGAACACTTCAGAAAAGCAGGAAGATTTACTTGCCCATATGGCTACAGTCCTTCAACTTCTGCACTTCTGGGGTTTTTATTTTGTTTTTTAAAATCTCAGTTTTAGGGCTGGAGAGATGGCTCAGAGGTTAAGAGCACCGACTGCTCTTCCAGAGGTCCTGAGTTCAATTCCCAGCACCCACATGGTGGCTCACAGCCATCTGTAATGAGATGTGGCTCCCTCTTCTGTATACATAATAAAAAAATAAATCTTTGGAAAAAAAAATCTCAGTTTTATACTGAAATTGTTTTGTCTAGTGTTTTATGGAAGGATCTTGTTGTTGTTGTTTTAAAGTAAGAATGTTCAGATTTTATAAAAATTCCTAAAAAGTCTGGATGAAGATAAGCACAGTGGGTGAATACCTGTAGTCCCATCATTCAAGGCACCGATGTGAGTTCAAGGCCAGCCTGGGCTTCACAAACAAGATCTAGTTTTGTTTTTTTGTTTGGTTTTGTTTTGTTTTGTTTTTGTTTTTTGTTTTTAAGTTAAATGAACATGACTTCTCCAAATGGGCTGGGGCATGTAGCTCAGTGGTGATGTGAGGGATTCGCCTTGCATGTATACAGCCCTGAGTTCCAAGGAGGGGGAAGAGGTGGGGAGGGAGAGAGAGAAACTCTAAAGTCTTAACAGGCAATACAGACACACATGGACCATTTCCCTCTCCTCCCCAGAGAACTTTCCACAAAAGTGAGAATTACGGCTTTATAAAGCCTAGCAGAATCTCATATACATTATAGGCACTTAATAAATGTAATGGATTTTACTATATATTAAGAGGAGAAGGGGGAACCAACCCTGCACAAACATTACACTAAATGATGCTGAGCAGCTGATCTTTTTAAGAAAGCTAGGTGAGCTGGGCGGTGGTGGCACAGGCCTTTAATCCCAGCACTCGGGAGGCAGAACCAGGAGGATCTCTGTGAGTTCGAGGCCAGCCTTGACTGCAGAGTGAGTTCTAGGAATGGCGCAGAGCTACACAGAGAAACCCTGTCTCAAAAAAAAAAAAAAAAAAAAAAAAAAAAAGAAAAAAAAAGAAAAGAAAAGAAAAGAAAAGAAAAAGAAAGCTAGATGGGCATGCTACTGCATACCTATAATTCTATCATTAAATAGTTTTAGTCCAGCCTGGGCTACAAATCAAAAGCTTCCCTCAGAAAAAGGGGAGGGGGGGAGGAAAGGCAGACTGACTTACTAGAACTTTAATTCTTTCCAATTTGTTTTCTCTCATTTCCAAATCTTCTTTTGTTCTCAAACTTCCTGGCTATACTTTGGTCACATAATTAATTACATACCTTAGTTATGCAATTAGGTAGAAAAGGAAAACTACCAATAGAAACAGCTATCTTTCTCAATCTCCTCAAAGATGATTAATTACATATGTATGATGAGAGAGGGCTGCTTTACTGCCTGTTTTTGCTTTCAAAATGATACTGACCACTACTTAAAACTGCAAACAATGCAAAAATATAGAAAGGTCCAAGTCCTCTATAATCCTAGAGTTTGACCCAATGAATATGCAAATATGGATATGGGTATGTGTGTATGATGTGTGTATGTATGATGTACACGCACATGCTAGCATTTGTGAGTGTGGAGGTCAGAGGACAACCTTGGTGTTGGTCCTCACCTTCCAACTTGTTGGAGACATTGGTCTCTGTTGTTCATGACCGTGTATGCCAGACTCACTGGCCTGTAGTTCCCAGGGATTCTCCTTGTCTCCACCCACCATCTTGCCTTAGGAGCACTGTATTACAGACATACCCTACCATGACTGGCTTTTACATGAGTTCTGGGGACCCTGACTCAAGTCCACATAATTATGTGACAAGCACTTTCCCAGCTGAGCTACTTGCCTAGCTCCGTATACTTGTCTTTGAGATTTATTTTTATTATGTCTAAGTATGTGTAGGTGTGTATGTTGCATGTGGGTTTGTACGCCGAGTGCAGGTGCCCATGAAGGTCAGAGGCATAAGATCTCCATGGAACTACATGCTGCTGTGAGCCAAATGACGTGGGTGCTGGGAAGCAAACTGGGGTCCTCTGGAAGAGCCCTTAAGATGGCTCCTAACTGCTGAGCCATCTCTCCAGCCCCTCTGCGTACTTTACAAAGCAGCTATAATTAATTTCATCTGGTAAATACTATATGATGGTACTGAGATGAAGAGTGAGGAAAGTGTAACCTGGGGAGTGAGTTCCCGGGCTGTCTTCACTGATGCCTGAATGCCTTCCACCGTTGATTTATTGGCAGTACCAACAGCAGCCGCCTTCTCCGCTGTGGCTCCAAGCCTTCCGGAATGGTTTTCAAAGTTGGCTGCCCTCTCTTCAAAGACCTGGAAGAAAAAAAATAAAGACATCAAGGAAATGTATCTCAATGCAATACATCAGGAAGTCTGAGAAAGGACGTTTTTCATCTGATTCTGCAACTGCTCAAAAATTTGAGATGACATCAAGTCTTATTACTAAACAATAGTCAAATGCCAAACCTTGACATTTGTAGATTTCCTCAGAGGTTCAGTCTTAAGCATCATGTACACACACAGAGACACGTCCCTGAATCTTCGTTCAAGCTTACTTACCACAAGCAAGCAGGACACACACAGAATTACACACTTTGCAACAAGTTCACAGAATAATGAAGACTAAATTATCTATCTCATTCCCCAAAGGTTTTTGCTCTTAGTTTGAAGAAGACAGACAAACCCACTCCAGGCTCTACTGTGGGCAGCTGGGTGCATTACAAGCCCCTGAGTATCCACAAAGAGGCCTCACCTAGCTCCAGCCTCGCCCCATGTATCCCATTACCATTAATGTTGTAAAAACTCTGCCCTTGACCTCAGTGGGAAAATGATAGCTGGTGCTCACACTAGACTAACATAAGGGCAAGGCTGGGTGATGTTATTAGTGCCAAACACAAATCCATCTACCTAACTGTTCAGCTGGGTCTCTGAATCTTAAAAAGTTAAATTCCTTCCCTTGCGGGTATCAGGAGAGGCTGAACATCAAAGAAACTATTGAACTTAAAGGGACAAAAGGCTTCCTATTTTCTCGGGTGACATTAGGATGGATAAGTGGAAAAGAAGGTATACCGAACAGCACTTGAGCACACCAGGAGCCTGGCAGAACACCTCTCTTTTACACCCCACTGAGGGTACTACTTTTGTACTTGGTACCAACTCTGACTCAAGTCAGACAATCTCTGAAGGTCTCCAGCTGGACAGCAAGTTCCATTCTCACGCCAGTGTTCTACATTCACCAACTGCCGTCTCAGCCTGTCCTGACCTCCTGTTCTATTAGGATTCGGCTTCCTGGGTTCCTATTAGGCAAGGCTCACACTCTCAGACAAAGAGTTGGTCCAGTCCTGTTCTCCTGGCCTCACAAGGTATCCTACCCTCGCCGATCCCCACACTATAGGTTTACAGGTCTGCTGCCTGCTTTGGTGGACATTTCAAGCCCAGGCTGTATCTGTTCTCCCTTTAACTGATGCATTAGATTGCTTTTCTCTGAGCTCAGTCAAAATTTACTGACTGCCTACTATTTTCCCAGTCTTAAGGTAGGTATTGAAAGGATTAAAAATGGAGAAAATAATGATCTGCACCTAAAGGGGTTCACAACCTAGCGGGAAGCCCAGCAACAGGCATTTGTAATAAGGTGCGTCACTATGTGAAATAGCAGAGCCACACAGCAATCCTATGGGAGTAAAAGCAAAGGTACTTAATCTATCCAGAAAGCAAAAGGACACAATAAAGGACAAAGAGGAACCAGGCAGAAAAGAAGCCTGAGGTCATAAGGTAGAGAGAGGAAGCAAAGACATAGAGGGCCAAGGATGCAAGACATCACACAACCAGCTACTGCAGGAACGTGGGATAAGAGACAGCAACCTGTAAGAAACCAACATGAAAAGAGTACTAAGAGCCAGACCACAGGGGCTTGGGGACATAGCTCATTGGTAGAGAGCTTGCTAGCATGCATGAGGTCCTGAGTTGGACTCCCAGGGTCCCACAAGTCAGGTGTTAGGGCCTAATCTATGGGTGCAGCATTGAGGAGGGTCAGGAGCTCAAGGCCATCCTCAGCCTCCTAACAAGATCAAGGTCAGCCTGGGGTACATGAACAACAAACAAACATGTAAACAAGCCACAGCACAAAGCTCCAGCTTTGTCCTGATGCCCACTGAATGGCTTAACCAGGAGAAGCACAAGGCTGGAGGAACTTTCCCTCTTCCCCAGTTCGGTGGCTTAATGAATGATTCAAAGACAACAGAGCTAAGCGACCACCCAGAGGGCGAAGACTAAGAATCAGAATTTAAACTGTGGCAACACGATAGAAAGGATCCAAACTTATTGGTGATATAAAATTAATATGCCTGAGTCATCCATCGGTGTGAAGGACTAGGGAAAGGCTACTGGGAACAGTTTCAAAGAGGAACAGCACACACATCTAGAACACATATGAAGCATCTAGAATCTAGGTCCTTGACGGACAAGACAATCAGAGAGTTGGGTCTAGGGGTCTGAGATGTAGAGGGCTGGGATGGAAAAGTAGCAAATCGCCCTAGTATTAGGGGACTATGAACTGAACCATCTCCTAACCTAGGCCAGAAAGAGAGTTTGCTAAGAAGTAAGATTACAACATTGACCCAAAATTATTACATCTTGGGTGGCCCTCCAACTTTTCCTTTGTGGCTAATTGATGGCTAGGAAAGACCTTGTCTCAAAAAACAAAACCAATACAACACACTGAGTATTTACATACTGAAGATCCAAGCAACACCACTTACAAACTAGGCCTTTGGAGGCCTTTCTTCCTGAAGAGTTAGCTTACCAGCACATCACTAGCCCACTGTTCACTGTAATGACTCTGGATTCACTCTGGGGAAGGAAGGAGTCACTGGAAGGGTTTGCACAGAATTATTACATCAAGTGAGTTTAAAGGAGTGTCCTGACTTGGGCTGAGTCTAAAATGCAGTTTCAGAAAGTTGTGGCTGGAATGACCCTCATCCCTCATTTCTTCCTGCCTGGAGTGATACCTTCCCTTGAGAAAAACACCATGAAAACAATAGAGAAGCCAGCTTTTACCTTTTGGATCAATGCCAAAGATACTTCCTTTCATGTCAGGCTCCTTGCTATGGGATGAAAAGCAATTCCGCTTGCTCTAATCCAATGGTCAGATATGCTGCAGCGAGCGCTCACAGACAGACATGACTGATACTCCTGGGGGACTGGAAGATTTCCCCCATTTGCCCTTCCATCTTTCCTCCACAAACAACCCATGTCCTTCAAATACCCACCTCTTCCCGATTGGGTGCATCAGGAGGAGCTGTGGCCGCCACCGCCAACAGCTTGATGGGAGTTGTGGTATCGCTGAAAACATCAGACACCTCTTGAGTCATAGCTTCCTGCATCTGAGCTTTAAGATCCTTAAAAAGATTGTTTACAAATGAAATTGACAGCAACATCCAGAAGGCATAGCTGCTCACTTCACTGACACATTCATTCCGTCTTTCATTCACTTTCAAAATTATTTCTTGAATATCAAATATGTACGAAGCACAGAGCTAGCACAGACCTAGTTACGAATTCTGTTATCTAAGACATTAGTGCCTAGTCAAGGGGCACACATGGTTCCTTTCCTGGTAGAGACCATGAAATGACAGTGAGAACCACAGGGCTGACCCCCAAGGAGGCTCTAAGGAGAATTGGAGTTCCTCACTGTTCCCAGTTCTAGCCAGGCCTGGTGATGACTTTATTAACTGTTTGGAAAACACAGTACCAAATTTCTAAATAGTTTACTACCTCAAAAGAAATTAAAAAAAAAAAAAAAAGGTTTCTAAAAGAACATCAATAACCTCCAGGTACGTGCACATAATCACTGCACTCAGAAGGTGGCGCTATGAAGCGTTCAAGGCCAGCCTGGGCTACGGTGAGACACTCTAGCTAAAAAAACAAATACTGACTAAATATCAGTGAAATGATATATGCACAGAGCAAAATCATGAAAGCTCTCTTAATTAAGTGAAATTTAGGAAAAAATGTTAGTTGCTGTCACTCGGCTTATTCCGAATAAGCTCTGATCTCCTTATACATTTGGTCACATTGCTTTAATTTTCCCTAAACCCAAGAATCTCAAGTCTCGGGCTGTGGTGGGGCAGCTCAGTCAGTGAAGTGCTTGCCTTGCACAGAAGAACCTGCATTTGATCTCCAAACCCCACACAAAAAAATGCTGGTACTGGAGAGGTGCGGACAGGCAGATCCCTGGGGTCCTAGCTGCCCAGCCTACTCTCTCTGCAAGCTCCAGAACAATGAGATGCCCTGTCTCAGAAAATAAGGGTAGATGGTGCCTGATATCTGAGTGGTCCTCTGACCTCCACACGCATGTGTACACTGTACAAAAGTCTCTTCTCTTCACTGTTTCTTTAGACTAACAGACACCAAAGAATAGGCCGAGGTCTACCTTTAAGGAGTCTTGGAGCTGGGAAGCAAGTGCTCTCGCCTGAGGACTCTCCCCCTCCCCTCGGGCAGCCAGGTCAGCCAGCTGGGCTGTTAGCTGATCTACACGGTCACACTTGGCAAGAAGATCTTGGCGATAGGGTCCCATCATGACGTTGGCCAGCCGATGCCCTTCAGCCACAAGTCCACGGATGGCAGCCTGACCTAAACCAAGAGGGAAACATGTTAAGTTCACACAGATGCAGGGAAGGAGCTGTGGTGTCATTCCAGATTCTTTTAAATAGCATTTAATAGGAGTACAGGATTCTCCGACAAACTGTACAAGTATAAAGAGAACAAACCATACATTAACTTTTCAGAAGTTGGGGAAGTGCTGGGATTGGACCCAGGACCTCATGCACATCTAATACTGACCGACACCCGAAGCCTAACTTGTATTCCTTCCTCCTTTTCTTTACAATGAGCAGTGTTCCCTTAACTAAATATCTTTCTGACTACTAGCCCAGCACACACAAGTCTTAGGGTTTGTCCCTAGCACTACAAAAGCAACAAAACCAAAAAAATCACCTAAAAATACAGGCTATAATTTAATAAACATAACTATCTTACTGTTTGCTAAGTATTACAATAATAGTCACATTGTTTACATACATTCTGATAGGAACTCCTCAGAAATAAATTAATAGAAAAAACTCCTAACAACCCAATTGCTGCCCAGTGGGTACAAACACTTTAACAGCACTGGGAACAGAACAGAAGGCTGTGTCGTTTCACTCCTACACCAGCTTATGCATCTGCCCCATTCTCTAGCCCCTCACGGCACTAGACATCAAAAATTCAAACACTCATCTTACCCAGTGAACGGAGGAAAGGAGAGGGTATCTTTCAGCCTCAGCAGATGTGCTAAGCAATCATGAAATAAAATCATATAAATCTATTTCTAGGTCTTCTTAAAAATCAAACTTTTAGATTATAATATTTTCAACATTCAGCCAGGCCTGATGGCATACGCTTTTAATCCCAGCACTCGGGAGGCAGAGGCAGGTGGATCTCTGTGAGTTCAAGGCCAGCCTGGTCTACATAGTGAGTTCCAGGACAGCTAAAACCAGAGCTACATAGAGAGACCCTGTCTCAAAAAAAAAAAAAAAAAAAAAAAGATTCAACTTCTACAGGATGCTATAAGGACATCAAATACCTTATATTGTCATTTTTCAAAAACTCTATTTAACTGGGTACTTGGTGAGGACTATAAAAGAGAAATACTACGGAATGAAAACATACATAGGATTGGTAGTAATCAGTTCAAAGTTTCCATTATGAAGCTCTTTCTGTCTGTCCACAGCAAAATCATTTGCTCTCTAATACTTAGTTAAATAGTAGAGATTTTGCTGGCTGCATCTGGAGATGCACTAAAAAGTACCTTCCCAGTGGCTCAAGAACCCTTCAGCACCTTATTACTGACCATAAGGGACAGGTGGCAGTGGCCCACACAGTTACACTGAGACCAGCCCTTACCGACTCCACGGTCATCTACTGTAGGATTATCAATCCAGCGCTGTGCTTGTTCAATCTTGCCCTCGAGGTGGACCGCTGCCTTGGCAGGTCTGCTGTTGGCCACAGCCCTGTTGGTTTTGGTCTGCAGGTTCTGCAAAGCCGTGGCCACCTGCTTAGCCAATGCTCGAGCCTCTGGGGAGTCTCCTTTCCCCCTACAGAAATAAAAAACGACCATCCAGTTATAATTTACATTGTAGACACAATTATGTTGAGATAATTTAACTGTTAACAACATGTTAATGGGAAAGAAAATTGCTAACGATTATTAAATTGACTTGAAATGAATGTTTATTTAGCCCTTAAATACAACTGAAATTCACATTATTCTCTCCCAGTTTGGGTCAGTCTACACAATTATACAACTACAAGGTTATGTTGGCCGAGTCTAACCACTCACCACTAGATTGCCTGCACTCTCAGTCTGCCATACATAAAAACACAAGATCCAGCCAGGTGGTAGGCGCCTTTAATCCCAGCACTCGGGAGGCAGAGGCAGGTGGATCTCTGAGTTCAAGGACAGCCTGGTCTACGGAACTCCAGGACAGCCAGGGCTACACAGAGAAACCCTGCATCAAAAAACAAAAACAAACAAACAACAGCAAAAACACCACAAGCTCCCTGTGGAACTAGGTGTGCCTAGACAGCCATGTTCATAGTAGAAACAGTACTGGTAATAGTAATAACACAACTTGTAATGATGCTATATCTGAGCCCTAATTTTTCCAGGTCTGCTACAAGTTCTCCCCTAACATCACTGAATACAGCAATCCTATGGGGTGAAAACCAGTGTTAGCTAACACACAAAACTGACACACAAAGGTGAGTAAGATCCCATTATGTAATTTGGTGGAGTCTGGGTTCAAATTTGGCCCTCTGAGTTTAGAGTGCTCTCTTTTAAACGACCCCCTGTCCTATCTTATGTTAGTACCCTGTAATTCCTATTCTCTGCCAAACTGATTGAGCTGGGTGGTTTGCCACTCAAAGACAACACACCTGCAGTCACAATGACATTTAATTAGACTCTAGTGTTTCTCTCAGTACAGGGCAAATCAAAGTGAGCTGGGATTCTAGTTTTAGATACCGATGGTTAAATCAGTCATCCAAAGAGATGCTGATAAATTATATCTAGGTCCATATTTTAAACAAAATTTTCAAGTAATCCTTGGAACACACTTGAAAAACATTTTCAAAGTGAACCAGTGGTGGCCCTGGAGCTAGAAAGTCGCGTTAAGCCTGGGGCGTGGTTAGTCAGACCAAAGGAAGAGCCCCAGTAAATTGCACAAAGAAAGTAAACGAACATACAGGACCCACCGGCAGCTAAGATACTAAAGGGGGACATGGGGGCTTCTAGCTACTGCTAGATTTGGCCACAGTTCAAGTTGGGGTTCCATTAGATGCCTCTACATATTTTCAATCCAGTTCCTTGCCGCCAAAGAATCTAAACAAGTGTAGCCACACAGAAATTTAAAAAAAAAAAAAAAAAAAAACATGTCATGTGCACTCGGGAGGCAGAGGCAGGAGGATCTCTGTGAGTTCAAGGCCAGCCTGGTCTACAGAGGGAGTTCCAGGACAGGCTCCAGGGCTACACAAAGAAACTCTGTCTCAAAACAAACAAACAAACAAAAGAATATAAACTGACCCGAAAGAACTAATTCCAAAGATGTGATTCTAACCATTATGAAAACAAAAAGGTAGGACTTGAGAGATGGTTCAGCGGTTACAAGCACTGGCTGCTCTTTCAGAGGACCCAGGTTCAATTCCCAGCACAACCATCTGTGACAGCTCCAGTTCCAGATTCAACACCCTCTTCTGGCCTCTGTAAGCACCAGGCATGCATGTGGTGCACAGACATACAGACAGACAAAACACCCATGAAACATAAAGTAACAATTTAAGAAAGAAAAGAAAATACAAAGAATCTGGCTAATTTTATATCTAGAGACTACTCAGTCACAGAAATACCTTCATCTTCCTCGTCTACAAAAATGAAAATATCAACCCATCTGCCAGAACGACTAATTGTAAAAACTTCTTATTTTCTCTAACCTCCCCTCTTACAAAGCTAGACAAAGAAGGTGTTTACCGTGGTTTTCACATGACTAGTGCTGCTGGCAGCTTATGTACACATCTGTTTGTTACAATGATAACTATGATGACTACGTTAGCGGCCACACAGGAAGGTCTACTGTTATCATCGCTACCAGTAGTTATCTCTGTGTCATCTGAAAACTAGTCACGAGTATCTACCTCTGCAATGGAGTGTGCCAGGTCCTAGGAATTCACAGTCTCTGCCTTTTTGCTTTCTTAGGCAGTAGTGGCCTCTTTGTCAGGATTCTAATGAATCTCTTACTTTGGGAAGATAAAAATAGGCATTTTCTCACAGAAGAACAGAAATAGAACCTATAAGTTAGATGGAAGAAGTGGAATATGACTTTGGTTATCCTTAGAGAATGGTGCTGCAGCCATTTCTTCTTCGCCATCACTCCCTTCTTTAACATTCCGGAAAGCATGTTGAGAGGCTCTGGCAGGGGAGTGTAGCCAATGTGCTCTACCCGTGACCAAGATCAGTTCTCCTCTAGCTATCAGAGAAGACCATCCTCTGGGACAAAGCAATTGTTCTGGAGAGACACACATGGAGCAGAGAGGGAGGACAGGGGCACCCAACTCAGACCACCCTCCTCACATCCTACTGTAGAGCATTCCAGGATAGGGTGCTGATTTGGTTTGGTTTGGTTTGGTTTGGTTTGGTTTGGTTTGGTTTGGTT
>CABHPR010139838.1:0-17031 GCA_902168415.1 Peromyscus melanophrys | reverse complement strand
TTTGGTTTGGTTTGGTTTGGTTTGGTTTGGTTTGGTTTGGTTTGGTTTCTTCAGATAGGGTCTCATATAGCCCAGGCTGGCCTCAGATTCATGATGGAGCCACAGGACCTTGAACTTCTGATCCTCCTGCCTCTACCTCCCAATTTCTGGGATTATAGACATCTTCTACCATGCCTTGTTTTATGCCATGCTGGCAATCAAACCCAGGGCCCTGCACAAGAACTCTACCAACTGAGCTATATTCCCCAGCCCATGGTGCTATTTTGTTGTTTTAAAGACAGCAATGTGTTTGTCAGAACAAAAGAATAACTCTTCTCTATATAATCAAAGTAGGTATGATGAAAGCCTTTCAGAAAGGAAGTTGTGGCAAGGATGTTGTTATAGGAACAATTATCCAGGAAATGTAATTTAAGAACCCTTTATATAATTGCTACTCAAGAAATCACACTGCTGGAGAAGGGAGAAAGGAAGCCTCCTGTCTCGCTCACATATTCACACAGGAGTCTTTTCATAGCTAACTACAACAACGATTTTCCTCATGTCTAGGACAGACCTGCAACAAACACAATATAGCAAGGAAATTCCTACTTTAGAAACACTGAATAGAACTTAAAAAATGAATTCTCAGCGGGCTAAATGTTCTCATTTAAAACTATGATCAGCAATAAATTGTTAAAGTTCAGTTACATCACTGATACACAGAGGCAACATCTGACCTTGCCATGTCACAAACTGTTTAGCCTACAGGGATCCCATATGCATTTGCCATATACTATGTCTGAGGAAGGGTCCAAGGATCTACATTTTGGGGATTATATATGCATTTAAGCTATGGGGAGTCAACTCTACATGCTCCTAGAACAGAAGAGAGAGAAAGTGTGTGGGAGGTGAGATAGAGAGATACTTATGTGGGACTAAGAAATTAAATACATACTGTCTTCGTAAATCTCCCAATTTAGAGGTCAGAGCAGCTATCTCTCCAAGGGAGCGTAGGATGTCATCTCTCTCCTTAGGGTCGTCACATAACTCTGCAATCTTCCGAGCTTCAGCTAGAGCCCCTCGAATCTGTTCTTCTCCTTCAGGTCCACCATTTGGATCTGCAAGCCAATTCTACACACCAAAGTGGACAATGTCATCTACGCATGAACCACATTTAAACTTACAAATCACCAGAAAGAGCTCTAATCACACGGCATAATGGCCATAGTTTTTAGAGCAGTAATTCTAATTGTTTTATACAGTTCTTAGCTCAGGTGAAATCAAATCACTCCATCTTTTCTTTTCTGTGTACCATCATGTCATATCCCCCACCACCCCAAATATTGGGGATCAAACCCAGCCATACACTCCTACCACTGAGCTATGCTACCAGCCCTGTTGATTTCCATTAAAATAACTCTTTGGCTTGACTAACATGCTCAAAGCCCTGAGTTTGATACCCAAACAGAAAGAACAAAGATACACAACAACAAAAAGGAATAAAGTATCTTCATAAGCTTTATCTCATCTTTAAATTAATCAGACTTTTTTTTGGTTTTTTTTTTTTTTTTTTTGGTTGGTTGGTTTTGTTTGTTTGTTTGTTTGTTTTTCGAGACAGAGTTTCTCTGTGTAGTTTTGGAGCCTGTCCTGGATTAATCAGACTTTTTCCCCAAGTTTTCAAGCATTTGTTTTTGTAAAATGCTTTGAAAGGTGTTTTATATAGAGTAGAATCCTAAATTTGAATACCACTATGACCTAATATAGTAGTGAATTCTAAGACAGGAAACAGTTTCAAAATTTACGGTTCTGTCATATTCAGAGATCCTTTTACTAGCTGAAGTACTGAAAATTAAGACCTTTAATTCAAAATGTAGACAAACCTGAGTCTACAACTACGATGGTACAGGTGTTACCACTGGAAACTGCTGGGAATCAGTCATCACTAAGGAGCATCGATTATCTACCCACAGCAGAGGACGGCAAAGGGCAGTGTAGGAAGAGAAGCGGGCTGTTTAGGAACCCTCCTCACCTGGGCAGCATCAATCTTCTTTGCAATACTCTGCTTTGAGTTTGTCATGGCTTCCAGCTTTCGAGCTGCATTTTCTACTTTTGCAGTTAGCACGTCGAGACCCTGAGACACCTGCTGGGCCTTCTGCATGGCCACTGGCGAGGCTCCTTGTCCTCTACTCAGAATGACAGACACAGTCATTACATCCTCTCCGACACGTAATAACAAATATCCCTTTACCCAGCACGTGTCATTTTTATTAACATGTGTGTCTTTCTCATTTCCCCAGTAAGCTCAGACAGCACAAGAAAACTGAACAAAGGAAAAACATCCACACCACCTGCTTTCTCTTCTTCTTTCAAAAACACATGCTTTTATTCTGTTTTGTATTTTTGAGATCAAGTCTTATGTAGCTTTGAACACTTAATCTTCCAGATTCTTCTTCCCAAGGGCTAGAATTATAAGCATGCACCACCATGTCCAACTCATCATTACTGTTAGGGAGCTATTTAAATGACTTGGGAGCCAGGCTTGCAAATTTTGATGATAATTATTCTTGACTATATATCTATATATAGATATATAGATATAAAACCAAACATAAACTTCAGTAGGAAATTTTGCTGGAGCTCTCATTGTCATAGAGGGCTTTGTTACTATAGAAATGTGTGCTTTAAAATGAGTAACCAATTAACTTGTCTCATTCATGGGGAATCACGCGCACTTTGGAATTATTTCATAACATAGTGTATATAGTATGAGAGAACAGACCACAGTGAAATCAATTAGACCTGCGTCTGTAAATCCTGACCTTTTGACCCTGTGGGATTTTTGTTCTAATGTTTAACATTCTTGGGCTTTAGAATGTGTTTGGTTTTGGGGGTTTTCTTGTTTTTGAAACCAGCTCTGCCTATGTAACACAGGCTGGAAATCACTATTTGGACCAGGCTGGCCTCAAACTCCAAGTATGGAAATTGAGAGGTGTGCCACACCCCTGGCAGCTTTTCTTTCTTATTTATAAAACTAAAGTAACATAAAATGAAGGTAAGTAACAATACAGCATTTGCCCTGCTAATTTAACAAAGTAACTTGAAGTATCAGAATAGCACACTTTAACAGGAAATGCCTTATTAGTACAGTGTTAGACAGCATAAGGGTTTGACCCCAGCACTGGGAAGGGGGAAAAGGGACTGTAAAGACAATATACATCAGAGCTGAAGTATGGCTCATAGTTGTAGACAGCTTCCCTAAATCTGTGAGCTCCTGAGTTCAATTCCCAGTTTGTGGGAGCCCACAGAGATTTCTTAGTAAGATCTGAGCTTGCTTTACCAGCAGGGTTGCGAAGAGGATGACTGGACCACAGGCCTAGCTACCGGATGTTTGGAAGGGTCTATCTAGCAAGGCGTAGGTCTTTTACCTCATCACTTGGCATTGTTATAAAAAGCCCTTTTGAATAAAGTTCTGGGTAAGGTTACTAGGGAAGGACCGCCATAAGATGCTGCTGTAACTGAAAGTGCCTCTGTGGTTGAGAACAAAAGTTTCAGAGACGTGTGTTTGAACTAGAATTGTTAATTGCAAAAAGTTTTTGGTTATAGGTTTCTTCATATTTGGAAGACTGGTACCAGAATTCATTTTTTGAACTTTTCAGACTTAAGAAATGAGATGGAACAGAATGATTCCATTGCAATGTGACGATTTTGACTTTACCTACTCATATAGACTCTATTAACTGTGGTGATTCACAAAATGTTTTGTGTTAAAAATAGAACTGTTTATGGAACTGGTTGTGTGTTTGGATTTAATGTACTTAAGCTCAAGATGCAGTTTAAAAAACTATAAAGAAAAGGGGGAGTTAATATTCCTCAGTCTATTTAACTTAATTAAAAAAAAATTTTCTTGTCCCTTGAGTAGACTGATGTTAACTTGTGTTAATATACTCTATGTTTTATATAGTTCTATTAAGAAATTGCTTTTGGATGTTTACTGAAATTTTTAAAGTGTTAATGGTTATATTGAGAGCATTGCTTTTGAATGTAGGTTTGTAGGAATTATAATTGTGTTAGCATTATTATGTTAACCTATTGATATTGCTGCACCATGGTTTGGCGAAGTTAAGGGAGTATTTAAGTTTGATGCAATTGCATCAGAAGTTTATCCTATGTTTTGTTAGCAAGAAATGCAATGATTCTATTAAGAGATTGCTTAAGAGTGTATTTTTGCTAAAGTTTTTAAATTTTAATGGTTCTATTAAGAGTTTGCTTTTGGATGTAAGTTTAAGAGAATTTTAATTATGTATAGTAATATTTAAGTTAGAATTATGTTAACTTGTTTATGTTTGGTGAAGCTAAGGGAGTCTTTAAGTTTGATGCAGTTGCATCTGGAGTTTGATTTATTTGATGTGGTTGCGTAAGGACTTTATTGATTTAAAAAAGGGCCAGGTGCAGCTAAGACTTCTATAGACATCTCAGACCCATTCAAAATGGACATTCCATCTTTATCATCCTCTACTCCTTCTCTGGAAGGTGTGGCAGCTATGAGGATTGCTGTGGTTGTTACAGCTACTTGCAAGCTTTTCATGGGGAGCTTAATATTTTAAAATATTAAGAAGACGGTCCTGTGGGAGCCCACAGAGGTTTCCTAGTGAGATCTGAGCTTGCTTTATCAGCAAGGATGCATAAGAGGATGATTGGACCATGGGCCTGGGTACCAGGTGTTTGGAAGTGTCTACACTTGGTTGTATCTAGCAAGGAGGAGGTCTTTTGCCTCGCCCCTTGGCATTGTTATAAAAAGCCCTTTTGAATAAAGTTCTGGGCCGGTGGATAAGGATCCAGGCCCTCCCAAGGCTATCCTGTGTTTCGGTCTTTTTCTCTCTCCTCTATCCTTCTATCTGAATCTCTTATGCCTCACTCCTCAAGAGTACCTCGGGGTAAAAGGTGGGGGCAGGTCCCCCATACCAGGCCAAGTGGCAGGGGGGTAGCAGAAGGGAAAGGAAAAAAAATGAGAAAGAAAAAATATACTTGAAAACACTCTGAGAATACGAGTTTATAAACTACTAATGTAACTAAACTATCATCGCTATTACAATGAACCTAACAATCTTTTCTTTGGGGGAAGGGGTGTTCAAGATAGCTCTCTGTGTAGAGCTCTGCTTGTCCTGGAACTTGCTTTGTAGACCAAGCTGGCCTCAAACTCACAGAGATCTGCCTGCCTCTGCCTCCTAAATGCTAGAATTAAAGGCATACACCACCACCTGGCTGATAGCTTTCATTTAGAAGCAAGTCTGACATGGGGGTTTCTGAGACAAAGGGCTAGTGAAAAATGTGCAATGTGGCATATCTCCTGACTTCTCTCTTAATTTTCTTTCTTTTTTATTTTTTTTTTTATGTGCTTTGGTATTTTACCTTTGGTCTGTGTGAGGGTACAAGATCCCCAGGAACTGGGGTTACAGACAGTTGTGAACTGCCATGTGGGTGCTGGGAATTGAACCCAGGTCCTCTGGAAGAACAGCCAGTGTTCTTAACTGCTGACCCATCTCTCCAACCCCCCAACAATATTATTAATGTGTACCTTCCATTACTATGTAACAAGTTAGTATTGTGGTACAAAAAGAGCACACTGTTTCCTATGAAGTCTTTAAAGAACTGATATATTTCCTTCTCTCAGAAATGGTATTCTACTACTGCAAAAAAAATGATGGGACTGAATAGAGACCATTCCTTTAACAGACTTTCTAGGCCACAAAGTAAGACTTGCCATCTTTTTCCAAACTCAGATTATTTTAATCCACCTAGGCTAATAAAACCAATCATAGGTGTGACAATTTTATCATTTTAAAGAATGACATGATTCATCCTAATCTGAGCTTCTAAAATGAATCTACTATCTTCAAAAGAAATTTTTTTGAGATGCACTTATTCTTACTTGATGTGTATGGGTGTTTGGCCTGCATGTCTGCCTATGCACCATGTGCATGCAGTGCCTGCAGAGGCCAGAAGAGGGCATCGAATCCTCTGGAACTGGAGCTACAGACAGTTTGTATGCTACTGTGTAGGTGCTAAGAACTGAACCCAGTTCCTCTGAAAGAGCAGCCAGTGCTCTTATCCATTGAGCCATCTCTCCAGTGCCATGTCTATCTTTTTCTGCGTGTATGTGTACATATGCACATTTGTGTCCACATGTACATGCCAGGGTATGGGTGTTGTTTCTCAGTTGTCATTCATTCGTCTTGTTTTATGACACTGGGTTTCTCACTGGTCTAGAACTTGATGATTAGGCTAGGCCGGCTGAACAGTGAGCCCCAGGAACATGCCTGTCTCTACCTCGTTGGCAATGAGATTACAGACCCAGAATGCTATGAGGTCTGACGTTTTTACGTAGCTTCTAAGGAGCTTCACACTTGTTTGGCAAGTACTTTACTGACTGAGTGATCTGCTCAACCCCTCTGCCCTCCTTTTAAAAGTCCATCTCTACTAACACTGTAGGTAATGAGCTCATTAAATGTACTGCCAAGTGTATACATAAGCCTTTACCTCACTTGAGGCCTTCCCACAAGCTGACAAGAAAATAGAAGACTGAGGAAATACTGTCCATGGTTTCTTTTATCTCATTCAAATATAGCAATTCGTCATGAGGAATACTTCTGGTATATGGATCTAACTGTGAAAACGTAAGACTATGTATGAGCCGAATTCAAACTAAAAATTTTTGAGTTCTACACAGGTAAAAATGTATTCTTAAAACCTAGACAGAAGCCAGGCGTTGGTGGCGCACGCCTTTAATCCCAGCACTCGGGAGGCAGAGGCAGGCGGATCTCTGTGAGTTCGAGGCCAGCCTGGGCTACCAAGTGAGCTCCAGGAAAGGCGCAAAGCTACACAGAGAAACCCTGTCTCAAAAAACCAAAAAAAAAAAAAAAAAAAAAACACCTAGATAGAAGCCTGACTATTAGTGAAGAAAGAGTTACTGTGCTCCAGCCATTAAAATGATAAAACAGCTGGGTACATGTCAGAAAAACACAATGGGAAGAGAGGGCTTTCTAGTCCTTTATCATGAAAGGATAACACAGGCTCCAGTGTGAAGCGGGGGCATAGTTACTGATCTCTGGTCTAGCCTTTTCTCCTAACAGATTAGTGTCTCTCCCATACAACCGCCTCATCCTTTTGCTTATATTCACAACTATGTTTTTGAGAATTCCAAGTGAAAACTGCCTGCCACCCTGTGAAAGGGCTGCAGACCAAAGAGCCAGCAATGAAAAATCAGAAGAGCCCAGAACCTTGTCAAACTGCCCTGGCATTTTTCCAAATGGGAACAAGACTTCTTTTTGTCCTTTCTGCAAAGTTCCTGCCATGCTTCTGACAGGGAAGTCTGCTTCTCATCAGGAGCCAGGCTCAGTGAGAGCCATGAGACCACATCGAAGCTGTTCCCTCCCCTTCAAATACACCTTTGGAGGGGCTCCTATACCTACAATGCCACAAAAAGAATGCCTGGTATTGTACACGTATCTGCATTGTTTCTAAGTGGAAATGAATGGTTTCATAGGAATAAAAAATTCATTCTGCTCCAAAAGCAGTGCTTCTATAAAATCCTCGGTTAGATGAGTACCTTGGACCAAGTACAACGGTATGGAGCATGTTGAGGTTCGTTTCTGCACTGTTATATATGATATGCATATGTATATGTGTATCTGAACGATCAAGACATTTCAGGACATTCTCGAAGCTAAATTAAACTTCATCTACACTAGGCCTCTCAGCACAGTTCAGTCTTCTCAATGTCTCTAATATACTCATTAACGGCATAGATGAATTTTTTTTAAATCTTTATTCACCTGAGTTTTATTTCAATAGCAAACTAAGTATACTTATTTGGGAGTAGGGGAATTCTAAAAACCAAGACTGGAGAAGGAAGGGTAAAAAGAAGGTTATAAAACAAATTACAAGGGCCTGTGAGGTGGCCCAGAAATATAGGTGTGTACACAAAAATAATAAAATATTAACAGTTTTAAAAATAAATTTTAACACACAATGAAAAAACACTATCGCATGTGGCTCAGGCTGGCCTTCACTTCAATAGGCAGCTGAGGACGACACTGAACTCTGACCTTCCTGCCTCCAGCTCCTGAGTTCTAGGATCCGAGGCATACCGTCCTTGCCTGGTTGATGGGTGCTACTATCTGAGATTAATGCATCCTAAACAAGCATTCTACCAAGTGAGATATATCTCTAGCCCTGTTGTTTCTTTCTACCCATCCGTCTTTTATAAAAGAGAACTAATTTGGTCAGATTTCAACTCTGCCGCTTATTCTTTATAAAACTCTAGCTAAAAACTTAAAAAAAAAAAAATCAACAACAGAATGAACTCTAACTTTACTAGTCTTTGAATATTTTGCAGTTCTGTTAACAGCAAAAGACAATTCAGTCAAATTGGCAGGCCTTCCATCCTGAACACCTCACTAGGAGTAAGTTATTCATGACTGGTTTGGGAAAAGCAGAGGGACCTTACCTGGCTCGGAGGTCAGCCACCTGGTCAGTCATCTGCCCTAGCATTTTGCAGGTTCCCAGGATCTCCCTGCGTTCCTTGCCTGCACAGAGTTCACCAACTTTTCCAGCTTCATCTAAGATCTGCCTGATGGCCTGCTCCCCGGCGTCCCCTAGAATAGTGAGATATTCAGTATCTACTCTGTAGGCACATCAATTATTCAGAGAGGTTACTTTACAATCATCCATTCATGAAGGAATGGGTGATTTGAACAGACAGCTGATATAGAAGGCCTTCCCTCCGACAGCTAACAGGCACGGAGGCCTCCCAACCACGAGGGGAGGTTTCCACCACAGGCCCTGCTGAAAAAGGCATTTGGCACCATATCTGCTTGGAGATATCAAGTGGATGACATAAGAATGAGGATGATGTCATCTCCAACTTCCATTAGGCTTGTCACACTTGTTCAAACAATCCAAAATGGAATAAATATTAAATCAGAAAATCCAAGCTCAATAACCTACTTGGGTCTTATCTTTATATAGCCAACTTCATTTTACAATTCTTATAGACATCACTGTACAATCTGCTTAACTAAGTACTTTGCTGACATCAATGGTAGTCTGCCCAATTGTAAATAGCAAAAAAGAGCTTTTATTCAGAATAATTACCTTTCTGATTCAGGGGATGAGTGAGCCAGGCATCTTTCAAAGAATGTCAGCTTAGTGTTGTTTATTAGTTCATGATGAGAGGTGATAAAGGCCTGTGCCTTTATCCCAGGAATGTTTCAGTTACTAGGAACTCTGATGGGATGTTACAGTTACCTCGGGATGCTGAGGTTAGAAGGGTTCATTCCTTTCCTTCATTTGTTCATATTTTAGCTGTTTATTGTTCAGAAAAGAAGAACTGCAGGGTTACCTGGGGAGGCACTGGGGTCACGGAGCCAACCTTTGGCCTGGTTCAATTTGGAGTCTATGGACGCCAGCGCTCTCTTCATGGCTTCAGTGTCCTTTGGAAGGGAAACCCCACAGTTATTTTGTCTGTTTTGTATCCCGGTCTCTCAGTTTTTACAGAGAGGTAGTTACTGCACTAACACACGACAGCTACGGCAGTCCTACAACAGCCTTACAGTAATCTCATCACACCACAATGCCCGTGTCTGTCAAAATGCAACACCTTGCATGCAAATCTCCAGCTGATTCGATTTCGCCTCCTATGTCTCCACTGCTAAAACTTAAAAAACTGCTCAAGCCAAGGAATGTCCAATGTCTTCAGCAGGTAAAAGCCCCGTTGCCTCATGCTTCACTATCAGCCTTTCCGCTAGTCAACAGCCATCAGCTGAAGCCTTGCCAGAGCCCTCCTGCTTTAGGCAAGCCTCATTAGTATGTGCTGCCACAAAGCATGGTTCTCTTATTTCTTGTTTTGAAATGCACACACACACACTGGATGATGTTTCATTATATATAATTAATAAAATAAAAAAAACCTTGGAATTACTTGTTGGAAAAATAAATAGAAGGTGTTAATGTAACCATTTTGTTTTAGTTCTCCAAATAAACCACTAAAAGTTTTGTAAGAAAGGCATACTGCTGGCCTTCCCTGCTATCACTGACTTAGATCACTTGCCACCCCTAATATGTGGATCTCAATGTGTTGCTTATAACCAGGATTCATGATGATAAGCATAAACCAACACAGACTCAATCTCCCAGGATATATATATAGCTAGGAAACAGTCAATAGAGGGGGGGGGGGGGGGGGGGGGGGGGGGGGGTTGTTTCATAGCTCTGGCTGGTCAGAACTTACTATGTCGACCAGGCTGGCCTTGAACTCATAGAAATTCCCAATTAAAGGTATTTGCCACTACTCCCAGCTTAATCAATTTTTAATACGTGAAAATGCAAAGAACAATATAGCAAATATCCCTGTGCCAATCTTTACAATTGATAGGTTGGTACACTGTCTCTCTGTCTCTGTCTCCCCACCACCTGTCTGTCCCTGTCTGTCTCTCTCATGTATAACTGTGTAGCCCCTCCTTCCCTGGAACTCATTATGTCGACCAGATTGGCCTTACAACCATTTGCCGGCCTGTTTCTGCCTCACAAATTCTGGGATTAAAGGTGTGTGCCGTGGGCCCCAGAATGGCCATCTCCACTATGTCTCCACTTAACATCTTAAAAAAAACAGCCCATCTCCTTTTTGCACTAGAGGACTGACACTCAAGAGAGTCAACTCATCAAAGCATAATGTTAACCTCTGAAATTCTAAGCAATCAATGCCCCTATCCCTAAGGTTTCTTCAATTTCCAATCCTACAGCTGTTGTACATCAAGCTTCCACAAGGAGGCAGCAAGCACATCCCTAGTTCCAAGTCAAAGAGCCACCACTAACACAAAGAACAGGCAACAGTCACAGGTTTAAAATCAGCAGCAGCTGGACCCCCAGCATTTCTAAAATACCTACTCAAAAGACAGACTCTCCGCTTTAGGATTCCCTTCTTTCCCATCTAGAAAAATAGAAAAAGCTCTCTCATTCTAACTATTCTCAGCCACAGCAACCAAAAGGTGAACTAAGCTATGGGGATGGGGAAGGGGTGTAAAAAGTTACCAAGCTACATGGAATTATGATAGCTACCATGATAAGGCAGCATCATGAAGATCTAGCCCAAAGTCCATTTATAACTAGTAAAATAGAGGAGTATCTTTAGGTGAGTTGCTAGTAATGTTTAAATCTGTTTCTTTCTTCTGCTTTGTTGTACATTAATTTATACCGCAAACCTTGCCCCTGGAAATAGCAGAGCTGAATTCCAAATAAAAAAGGCCCAAACAGGTATCTTCTTAAGAGTCTCGGGCATCTCCTAACCTCCAAGAACTAACTGGACAGCTTTCAGTACTTAACTAAGTTATAAGATTTCACAAGTTGTCTAGGTGTGGATTTGTTTATTTCTCGAGGGAAATAATGTGCATACCTTGGAAAAGAGGAATTGTGTCCATGTAAAATGTAAAACTCTGTTAATAAATATTTCTGCAATACCCTTTGTTTTTGTTTTTGTTTTTGTTTTTTCGAGACTGGGTTTCTCTGTGTAGTTCTGGCTGTTCCGGAAATCGCTTTGTAGACCAGGCAGGCCTCGAATTTACAGAGATCCACCTGCACCTGCCTCTGCCTCCTGAGTGCTGGGATCAAAAGGTGTGCATCACCACCACCTGGCAGTGATATTTTTATTTTTGGGTGAGAAAACCCACAGACATATATCTACATTTTAAAATCTAAATTCCAAAGAAAATGATATATTTTCAAAAAGTCAGACATACTTTAGCACTAATCTAGCAGTAAAGGCTACTGGTTAGGAAGGCTAACTTTAATTGAATTTCCTGCATGGTAAATTCTATATTAGCCATTTTTCCCTTCAATTACTTCATTGAATCTCAGGTTTAAATATAATTTTGTAAGAAACAAGGAATCACTCTTAGGACCATTTGATCTTAAGCTTGTTGACGCCACCCTCTTATTTTATATCACACGAAACTCGGTTTGTTTTTGTTGTTGTTGTTGTTGTTGTTTTGCTTTTTGTTTTTCCTAAAGAGTTGCCAAAAACGCCACAAACCTTCTGCAGCAGTCAGCAGATGTCCACCTTGTCAGTACAAGCCCCAGTTACTGCTTTTCACAAGCAAAGCTCCATGATCAAACTCCTACTCTGCACTAACATAAACGGCTGCCTTATTCCCAATAGCCCGAAATGGTTGGAAGCACAATGGGAAAACAAGCTTGGCTCTATTCAGCATCCTCGAAAATCGCTCCTTTTCCTCTAATAAGCTCAAATGGCCCCTTCACTACGAAGAAAGAATATGATTCTCAGGAAGAGAGCAATTTTCTTCTGAGTAGATCTGACAACGCCAGGAAATTAAAATTAGCAGATGCTCGTTTTCCCTGCACTGAGCCAATGGCAAACGTGGAATGGAGCAGCAATGTTTTTAACGTATATGGGTGTTTGCCTTCATGTATGTTTGTGCGCTATGCGCATGCCCGGTGCCCTGTGGAGGCCAGAAGAGGGCATCAGATCCCCTAGCACTGGAGCCGCAGACAGTTGTGAGCTACCATGTGGGTGCTGGGAATTGAACCCGGGTCCTCTGAAGAGCAGCCGGTGCTCTTACCTCTAAGCAGTCTCTCCAGCCCTGAAGCTGCACTTTCAAAACTGGGGATTTCAGTTAGTTTCTAGGTTGGTTTTTGTTGTTTGTTGTTGTTGTTGTTGTAGTTTTGTTTATTTTTTGTGTTGGGTGAGAATGTGCCACAGCAGATGTGTAAAGTCAGAGGACAATTCACTGGAGTCAATTCTCTCGGACAGTGTGGGTTCCAGGGATCAAACTTAGATCATCAGACTAGTCACAGGTGCCTTTTCCCTCTGAGTCACTCTCTATCCCTCTAGTTTTTAAAGCATGTGATCTAGACAGTCATAAAGATTTATAACAGTCACATAAAAGACCTCCTTGAATTCTTTTTGGAGCACAGCAGCTAATAAGCCTATCAAAAACCAAAGTCTTTATAGGGACATATATTTTTGTTGCTGAAGAATCTCACATGTATTTTTTAAAGGGCAGTGTTTATGATGAAATCAACGAATCCTGTCATGAGTAACAAAAGTGCACTAGCAGCAGACACGATAGAAACAGATGCCCTGGCATTATGACTAGAAGTCAGTGTGAAGATATACATGTATGAGTGTGTGTATATAATATAAATATGATAAAAATCATCACAATCTGTGGTCAACCATACTGTATGCCACAAAGCATTTTGTTAAGCCCTGCCAAGCAGGTGTAAGTGTACAGAGTAGAAGAGAAAACATTGCACCTTTACTCTTCTCCATAAAAATTCAAATTTGGGAAAAGAAAAAAGCCAACACCAATTTCTCTTGTGGTTTTTGTTGTTGTAGCTTGGGGTATTTGTGTATCTTGTTTTTGTTTTGTTGAGACAATGGCTAACAAGTAGCCTGGGCTGGACTGGAACTCACTGTGTAGACCAGGCTGGCCTCAAACTTAAGGTCCTCTTAACTTTGCCTACTGAATGCTTGGAATTACAATTACAAAATTGGGGCCACCATGCCAGGCCCCAAATTATTTTTAATTTGTGTGTGAATACGTGTGTGTGTGTGTGTGTTACTCAAAATCAAAACTTCAGTGTCCCAGCAGTCTCACACACACACACACACACTTTGTTGTGCAAGGAAATCCACAACAAAGCACAAGAGCCCTCTGTGTGTGCCTTCCTAAGAACATGTTCAGGTCTCAGAATACCTGTCAATGATATCCAGAGTAACGACAGTTAGAAAAGTGGAGCCCAGCACTGTGAAGGCAGAGGTAGGAGGATCTCTGTGAGTTCAAGGCCAACCTGGTCTAAATAGCAAGTTCCAGAACAGCCAGGACTACATAGAGACCCAGTCTCAAAAAAAAATAGTAATAATAATAATAATAAAATAAATTTAAAACCAAAAGCAGAGTCCTACAATGCTAGTCTTTTTAAGTTAAAAATTTTAAACACAGAAACTATTGCCCAGCCTTCTTTTCTTTCTTCTACTAATACCCATTCCACTTTTTGTCTGATCTCATTTCTAAAGCACCATGCCAATGTTTTGAACAAAGACACTTCCAGGAAGAATAGATTGACCAATGAGAAAGTCGCCTTGTCCTAAGACTTCAGACAGTTACCCACTCCAGCCTGGGTTTCTCCCACTTGATAAAGGAGTCACAACTCTAACAACTATACCCGCTGCGAGCACACTCACAGATGGGCCACCTACATCAGATGGGAAACACCAATTCCTTTAGCATTGAGAGGTAAGTAAAACACCATAAATGCCTGAGTTAAACTATTGAGCCAAACTCCTATAGATAAATTTCTTACTCTACTGACGGCTAAAACAAAACTTGAGAACACTCAAAAAGAAATGTTTTGTGCGTATATACATCCTGATCTTTTTACAGTAATCAAAATGAAACTCAACCCTAAAGTCCCAATGGTCTGAAGTAAGGGTGTTACAGGATAGCACAATCTAACCAGCATTTCCTTCTGTGGTAAAGAGTACAGAGAGCTTAAGTGGAAGACATCCTAGTTAGTCACTGCTGTCTGTCACCAGCCTAGACCCCGGCAGGAGACTCACCACCATAACCAACCGTAAATCACAGTGCCTAAGGACTCAACGTGAAAAGCTACCTCTGTAAGGCTCAAAAAATCTTAGCAAGGAAATGCTTGGTTTTCTCTCTACTCCCAACATGTATCAAGATACAAGTAACATCAATAATATTTTAAAGATTAAGTGTACCCAGCACTCGGGAGGCAGAGCCAGGCGGATCTCTGTGAGTTCGAGGCCAGCCTGGGCTACCAAGTGAGTTCCAGGAAAGGCGCAAAGCTAAACAGAGAAACCCTGTCTCAAAAAACCAAAAAAAAAAAAAAAGATTAAGTGTAGAGTTCTTAATTTGCAGAGTGGAGTAAGAACGGTAATTAACTCAAGTTCCTTTGATTCATAATGCTGTCCCAGGAAAAAATGCTGGCTTCACTTCAATGATCACGGTACGATGACTGTTGAGTCAAGGGATAACTTTTACTTCCAATACAAATGAAATGTTTAAAGTTACTACTAAATGTGTGAATCTGCAAGTTGAATGGAGGTATAACAGGTCCACTATTCAGCGATGCATTGCCTCGTCAAACTCTGAACTTACTTAGAAAATGGATTTTTACCAAGAATGTGTTCCACTTACTTTCTTCCCCCACTTTTCTAGAGGAGCCTTCACTTTCCAGAAGAGCACTGCACCAATGGGGAGGCATGAAACAAGTGTGGGAAGACAACGTTAATTACTTCTCGGTAGGGTGGGAGGGGGTCAAAGACACTACACATTGAGCAGAATGGGAACCTGGTGGCAACAGACAGACCCCAGATCTGGTGAGTTTACTGCTCACTGTTCAGGAAAGAGGGATTCAGAATCCTACTTTAAAAAAAAAAAAAAAAGCCAATACCCTAGTTACCATTGTCCATTTTCAGGGTGAATTTTCTTTTTCTAAATATTCTTATAACTACTAAAGAGTTTACACATAGGGTTTAGTAGAGGTAAAGCAGGAAGGTGACAGGGCTGGCAGTGACTTGTCATGTGCATCTTTTTATTCCATTTTCATTTCTGAACCAAGGAATCGTATGACAAAAGCAGGCAGATAAAAATATTCCTCTTGTTCATTCTAATGCCATGTATTTGAGCTTCTTTTGGCCGAACAAACTTAATTTATCCTCACTCTTGATGAAGTTAGTTTTGTATCACCCTAATTTTGCTAATGTTGCTTCCTTCAGAGCAACATGCATATGGGCCAGCCACCAGACAGCGAGTGAGGCAACCAGGTCGACTGCCCTTGTCCATCCTGCCCAAGCCCATAATCCTAATACTGAAAACCCACTAAACTCATTTGGGTTTTGCTTGCTTGTTTTTTAAGAAGCATTTCTGGATGGCAGTTGCACAAAATAAACCCAATAACATGTATTCACTAAATGGTAGATTATTTTTCCCTCCAAATCAGAGAAACATACGATGGAATGCCTGTTCTTCCTTACTAGCTTCTCATCTGCTAGAAGCAGAGGGAAGAGATTTTGTCAGGGACATGAAATCGTTGAATTGCAGCTGACTCACAGCCTAAGCAACAGAACATGCAGGAAGCCACCAACTCAAGGTAAGAAAAAAAAATTAAAAATCACTATTCTTTACCTCCTGTCCTCTTTGACTTTGGTCGTGTAAGCAGGACAGCTCTCTAGCCTACTCACTTTCACTACAGGTAAAACCTCAAGAATACATCTCCAAAAGCAAAATGTCAAGGCCTACAAAGATGACTGCTAGGAGAGAGAGGCACCTAGCCGGCATCACCTCAAGTCTTCTTTCCCAAGAGCTGGATCCACAGGTAACTAACCCAGCTACCTAGGGAAATGTGCCCTTCAAACGAGGTCATAGGGATAGAATAGGCAAAAAATGTTCTTAGGGGCCTTCTCAAAGAGACAAAAGCACCTACCAAATACAGAAAGCCTGATATGCCACAGCCATCTTTTCTGTTTTGTCCCGCCCACCCAAAAATACCAATTCAGTAAGAGCCAAAGTCAGTCTGCCCAACACAGCCCAGAATTCCACATTAAATCATTTCCTGACACATACTCGAGCACAGTGTCACACACCGGCACACAGAATAAGACACGGCACACAGCACAAGAAAACCTCAGACATGCTTTTTCTCTTTGTAAGCAAAAATGAAACTGAAGGGCAAGAGAAAGCTTACCTTCTAAGCTCGAGAAAAAGAATAAAACAAACAAGAGAACAACAGAAAAAAGATGCACAAAGAAGTCATTGGGAAGTGAAAGTTATCAAGCAAAAGCAAAATTAAATCAATTATCAGAGACTTAAGATGATTTTATCATAAAAACCTAAAATACAATTTTTGAACCAGTTAAAGAACATACTATCAATGAGGAAACACCTCTGTAAATAATCTATAGTTCAAAATAGACTAACGGACTATGCATAGCTAAACTAGCTTTCTGAGCAG
>CABHPR010139837.1:13104-24064 GCA_902168415.1 Peromyscus melanophrys | reverse complement strand
TTTAAGGAAACAATGGCGGGGAGGCTGGTGTCAGAAGCCAGGAAGGTAGCTGGTCACATCATACTGGCAGAAATCAGTCAGCCATGGGCCAAGCAATAACACCTCAGAGTCCACCCCCAGTGACCAACTTCCTCAAGTGAGGGTCCACCTCATAAAAGGCTCCACAACCTACCACACAGCACCCCCAGCTGGGGAGCACATACAACCTGGAGTCCAGTCAGAAGTAATTTTTAACAAGTAAACCATTTGGGGAACACTGTAAACAGTGATAAAGACAAATTTACATATGTATATACACATATATACATTTTGAAAGATTAAAATTCTAGCTAAAATCAAAGAAAAACAATGGTGAATATTTAAGAAAACAAAATAAAAACAACTTTAAAACTCTGGTACTGATTATATGGGTCAGTTCATAAGTGATTTCATAGCATATACAAGACTATAATCAAAAAGCAAAACAAAGAAAAAAGACGTAGCTGAAATAACATAAGGAACTTCTTTTTTTTTTTTTTTTTTTTGGTTTTTTTCGAGACAGGGTTTCTCTGTGTAGCTTTGCGCCTTTCCTGGAACTCGCTTTGGAGACCAGGCTGGCCTTGAACTCACAGAGATCCACCTGGCTCTGCCTCCCGAGTGCTGGGATTAAAGGCGTGCGCCACCACCGCCCGGCAACATAAGGAACTTCTAATGCTATTCTTTTAAGGAAACCTGAAACCAAAAGGTAAGTTTAAAAATGGCCACTACAGACAAAGGGATAGAAACCACACTTGTGCCAACTGAGGGGAAGAGTCTTGGGAGACCTAAGGTCCCAAAGGGCTAAACTCTGAAGTCAAGAACAGGAACACCTCATCTTGTCTGTCTACCCAGAATCCCCTGGAAACTTCTCAGAGTTGTATTGGTGCTCACCAAGCAACTGAGAAGAGGCCAAGAAAAGGAAGAGTAGATGTATTTGAGTACTGTGGCTGAGGGAAGGCCTTCTGCACATTTGTTCTCTTTTCCAGATCATAAGCCAAAACTCTCAAACCTTCAACTGATTCTGAAATGTTTCTACTAATAGTGAGTCTCGGAAGCAAGCCCATCCACCATCACAGAACGCTCATGAGTATTTCAGAAGATTTGATAAACAGTCAGAAGTTATCCAACGGACCAGAGTCAACACTGTGACAACTATTGTTCAGCTTCACTGAATGTACAATTCCCTGAGAGACTGGTGAGGTCTACCTCTCAGGGTGTCTGTAAGGGTATTTTCCAGGAAAGATTCACCAAAGTGGGAAGGGCCCACCATGGATATGGGACGTGTTATTCATAGGCTGTGTACCCCAAACAGAATAAAGGGGGATGGACACAGTCCTCATAGTGCAGGAATTCCCCTTTCTCTGCTTTCTGGTTACCATGATATGAACTGTTGTGCTCCCCACATCCAGCCATGATATGAACTGCTGTGCTCCCCACATCCAGCCATGATATGAACTGCTGTGCTCCCCACATTCCACCATGATATGAACTGCTGTGCTCCCCACATCCCGCCATGATATGAATTGCTGTGCTCCCCACATCCAGCCATGATATGAACTGCTGTGCTCCCTTTCTCTTCTGTGCTATTCTTTCTATTGTATTTTGGTAAATTTCCACATGGTGAGTTGTTCTTTTATGGAGCATCTGAGCATCCTGGGTAGTTTCCTCTGCTTCCTCACATTGGCTGCCGTTCTTGAAATGTTTGATAGTGTTCATATCTTCACTCAGTAGCTCAAAGGATTCCCATATTCACTTTCCTATTAAGCAGACATCCAGTCATAACCCCCAACCCAGCAGTCAGAGACTGGAAATTTGCCATTCTAAATAGGTGAAATTATCAGCAGGCCTTTGGTTATACCTAATAGGTAAAGTTGATGTTTCTCTTTATTTCATTAAAAATGGCATTCTTTTGTTGGCCTGTATCACCAACATCCTGTGTCTGGGATCTTCTGTGTTTATAGTCAACAACCCTCCTCCATTTCCATGAAAAATATGTGTGTTGGAGATTACATGGCATCTGTAGGGCTGGGGGAAATTTATCTGAAGTTTCCATAAGCAAAATTACAGTAAAGACCTCTTCGCCTTTTGCTAATTGAAAATAAACTGCTCTCCTTTGGAGAGGGCCTTGGCCCTCTGAGGGCTGCCATGGAAACAAGCTCACTAGAGGCTTCAGCAGCTGCTCAGACATTTAATTTCGCCCACAGCAAAATGCACTCTCTAAGTGCTTATAATATAAATGGGTATTAGCGAGGAACTCCGTGCATATTCTGCTAAGGGCAGGCCTCAGTTTCTTTCTCTTTGAAGATTCCCATGTGGAATGTTTTGGGTGGGGAAATCTAAGGAGCATCATTACAAACAGCTTCAAAACTGATCAGGAAGACTATAGAGGCATATCTTCAAGAAAGGAAAAAAAATGGTAAATCTGCACCCGGAAAAAAACCTGGGGAGTCTTATCAGGAAGAGATGACTCGAAGACTCTAGGAAAAACAGTTACAACCTGGCTTACCTTTGTCCTAACCACCACACCCTGCTTTGATGCTGGGATAACCCAGTCCTTTGTCCAACACAAAACAGAGCGATGACACTTCCAACTCAGATGGAAAAGAAAGGACAAGGGTGACAAGGAGGAGGGAGGGCTCTTGGAATAGAAAGGCAGAGCCGGACATTGTATCTTCTCCCCTCCCTGCAGTTCCCAGACCTCCTAGACAGTTCGTACAGCCTTCAGGACTGCAGGAGAAATGAACAATCGGGGTCTAACACATCGCATGCCAGAAGAGGGAATTATATCCAACAGCGCAGGGGCAATGTGTCCATAGAAGCTGGTGACAAAGGCAGACCCAGATCCAGTTACCCCAACTGATCCCCTCGGCAACTCCTCCCACTGGGCTCCTCCCATCTACCCAGCACCCAACCATAAGGTCAAAGTCTCAGTTCCCAGACTTTCCTGTGCCAGTGTTTCTACACAAGCTCTAGCCCTCATCACCTTGATCCAACACAAAGGAAAAGGTAGGTCTATTTCTGTGCCAAGACCTGGGCAGACGTCTTGAACAGCCTATAAGGTGGTGGAAATGCTAGTTTCACAGATGATGGAGAGGAGGCATGGGGACAAGGAGAGTCACATTGACGTGAAGAACCAGGACTCAGCTGTTTATCTGTCCGGTTCCAGGTCCATGCTCATGCTAACATTGTAGCCATAAACCATTGCAATCACCGTCAGGTTTATTACCTTCCCATTGTAGACCATCCCATTCTCTGAAGCCAGATTCTTCTTCTTTAGACTTGTTTTTCACCCCATCACTGCCTCTTCTAAAGCATCCTGTCGTCACAAATGTCCACAGTCTGGCCCCACTGGCAGGTCCAGCCTTGTCTCCGGGTCTCACTTGCTGCATGGCTGATGATATGTAGCCCCAGCCCACTCTGAGCATGTCTTCCTCCCCTTTCTTTGTCTTCTCTCTGAAACCCTCAGCACTGGCTCTTTTGTATCCTCTTTGACTACCTGACTCTCTATTAAGTCCTCTGTACTTCCAATTGCCTGCTCTGAAGTGTGACTCTTAACTGTACAATCCTGGGTAAGTTTCTCAACCTTTTTGTGCTTCAGTTTCTAAAAACAACATGAGGCTAATTATAACTTCTATGTCAAAGAGTGTTGGGAGGATTATGTCAGTTAATACAGAAAAAAAACCCACTTGGAACAATGTGTGGAACAGCGTGATAACCCAAGAAACATGAACTAGTCCTAGCATTCACTGTAGGCATCTAGTACTAAGACCACTGATGGGGCAGAGCCGAGTAAGCAACAGTCAGACTTTCTCCCGGCCCAGTGAAGACCGCAGGCATGTCAGTCCACAATCCCAGCCTACTACTTTAATGCTAGAATGGAAGCAGGAACTCGGAGCAGCAGCAGGAGATGGAACCAAGTGTCT
Organism: Peromyscus melanophrys; assembly: GCA_902168415.1. Taxonomy (NCBI): domain Eukaryota; kingdom Metazoa; phylum Chordata; class Mammalia; order Rodentia; family Cricetidae; genus Peromyscus; species Peromyscus melanophrys. The sequence goes on along the minus strand of CABHPR010139837.1, from coordinate 20,123 downwards.
AGAGTCCAGTAAGGTTACAGTAAAAATGTGTTCCCAAACTAAGGAGACACAGGCTTCCTTCCCAGTGGCACTGTCACACAAGGGTCGCCAGGAAAGCGAGTGGCTAGAGCTCACATCTGTGTAAAGTGAAGCTGGGAGAGAAGCTGGGACCAAGTGCCATTAGGAGCTTCTTGAGACTGTAGGCAGAGGGATTCCCACCCCAGACCATAATGATCTCAGTCTCTTTGGGACTCCTTGCGCATTTTACCAGTGCAGCACTTACTGGCTCTTCAGTATTTTTCTGAATTCCAAGTAGCCCATGAAGGGGTTCTGAGACACTTCACAGAAAAGCCTCCAGCAGCCCTTCTCTGCGGCTTCTTAGTCTAGACTGACATCTTTACCCCCAGTAATTCTGCTACTTCAGCCACAACTAATTAGGCAGGGGATTGACACCTGCTCCACCTCATCCTTGGCCAGGGCCACAGGAGGTGCCCAGAGCAAAGCCTGGCTCTGTGGCAGCCCTCCATCCTGGAAGCCAACTGTCTGTACAACCAAACTCCCTCTCTCAGGAATTCTGAATATGAGACACGGTGTGTGTGTGGGGGGGGGGGGGGAGAGACACGGACGGACAGAGGCAATGAAAGCAGAAAAGCTCGCCTTGAAGGAGGCAGCGAACAGAAGGCATTAACCAAGCCTGCAAGGAAGAGCCAGTGTATCAGTGGCCCCAGAACAGGAAACGTTTAGACTCAGAACGCTGCTGGCTGAGGGAGCTGACTGAGGAGAGGAGCCATGATAGACTCAGCACGCCTTGTTCTCAGTCTCCTTGTTTCTAAATTTCTTATTTCTCTGAATACCTTCAAATGGAACCCAGAATACTTGGAACGAGTTCATTGTCCTTGCAACCAGAATCAGTCTGGCAATGTAATAGGCACTTGTTCTTCTGCTCTCCTTCAGGGTAAGGTCCCACACGTGCTTTCTTGTGGACAGTCAAGCACTGACCTAAAAGCAAAAATGAGCATGGCTTAGTCTAAGAGATTTCCCAGATTTTATAAGAGAGCACACAGGCGGCTTGAGAGTGGAAGTATCGAGACATGGGGCAGAACTGGGGGGCGGGGAGAACTGGGGGGGCAGGGCTAGCTGTAATGAGGACACTGGGTTAGAGATTAGAAAAATACAAGCTGGGGATAGTGTTAAATGCCTGTGACCCTAGCACCTAGGAAGCGAAATCAGAAAGAGCAGGAAGTCAAGACCAAACTATGTTACTAGAAGGAAGAAGGGAAGGAAGGAAGGAAGGAAGGAAGGAAGGAAGGAAGGAAGGAAGGAAGGAAGGAAGGAAGGAAGGAAGGAAGGAAGGGAAAAGGAACAGAAAGACAGGGAAGATCAGGGTGAGGTTGCTAGATAAAATGTAACTTCATCCAAAACATATTGTTGCCTCCAATATGGACTCTCTTTTCTGTTACTATAACAAAATACCTGAGAGTAGGTGCTCATAAACAAAAGAATTCATTTGGATCACAGTTTCCAGGCTGAAACAAACAACAAAGCATTAGCTTGCTGAAAACCCCTTGGATGCATCACCCCATCAGGACCAAGCTGCAGCATATGACCCACTATGGAAGAAACCACATTTCAACCACAGCATTATCTCAATGATAAAAGTGGATACAAAAAATTTGGAGACTCAAACCAACTCCCTTCAGCAAAATTTACTGACCAAGAAAGAAATCCATTTCTCCAGGTACACTCACCCAACCCAAACCATAAAGAAATTCACACAAACAGCACACTCTGCAGGGGTGTCCAGCCTTTTGACATTGTAGCATGATACTGTCATCTACAAAGGTGTTGAACCACATGCAAGGTACAGCTGTCCCAGGGTTCAGGTAACCCATGGGCCACAGACTGGACACACCTGCTAGTGCCTACATGGACGACCCCATCCCCAAGAGCAACTTCTCCAGCCTTAAGACTGACCACATGCACACACTGGAAGACAAGCCAGGGTGGCTTTTCAGAAAGTATATGTGTGGTGAGACCCACTGAGCCTCCCTCTCTGCCTCTGTATGTGAGTCTGTCTCTCTGTCTCTGTTTCTCTGTCTCTCTCTGTGTGTTTCTGCCTCTATCTATCTATCTATCTATCTATCTATCTATCTATCTATCTATCTATCTATCTTTCTATCATCTATCTCCCCTCAGGAAAAAAAAGGAACTATCTCTACAGAGGTTATCTTGTAGAATGACCCCTGCTATACCTGGCCCAAGTTTCACAAATATCTGTTTCTGCTGCCCAAAGATGAACACTGAGAACTGTCCAGAAAGACTTATAACCTGAGACCCCAGTTTCAGAACATACAGAACTGCAATGAGAATCCAGAACCTGGCCTCCAAATCTTCCTCTGCTTCATGCTTACCTTCTCTTTCTTCTTAACTGATGCTTTCTAAGATCCTGTGTCTTCAAAAGATCAGTGGTTATGGGGCCAATTCAAAGACTGGAGACTTCAAAGGAAGGAATTTTGTGCTCACCCCCACCCTCTCCCACGTTCCCACTGGCTGTTTGTATCACCTCTTCACAAGCAGAAAAGAAAAGGCCTGCCTTCGTGCGTGATTCCTGCTCACATCGCTGGGGGGTTAATCGGGTTCCTAGGCAGCTCCCAGCACCATCTGCTCACACTGCCTTCTCCCAGACTGGCGGGAAAACTCATACTGCTTTTCATCCTAACTCAAAGAGATTCTCCTGCAGGAACCTGTGCAGGTGGGGGCGGGGGGGGGGGGGGGGGGGGGGCACGCGGGGAGGCCTGGAGCCTCCTGGGATGTGAGCAGGTAGAAAAGCACCGGACGGACGGGACGTCCTCGGTGACACCAGCATCCCCAGCACAGTGCCAGGAGTGCTCAGTAGGATGTAGTTCTCTTCTAGTCTGCCAAATTTGACCCAACTCCAACCCAAACTTCTTTGGAACAAAATGACCATCTCCTTGGTGCCTGAGATTGACTACAGGAAGTATGAGAGCCTGAACTGCCTGTGACTTCCTCTCGTCTCAGTCCCCTGCTGTGTCTCTTCCTCCCATCCTTCTTGGCTCTTTCCAGTTTTCAGCCCTGTGAAGTTCACTTTTCAGGCCTTGGTTCTGCACTGCTTTCTGGACATCTTGTCTGTTCCTGCCTCGTTTTCCCTGATTAGCCCTTCGCCCTCTTGCCTCTTGTTTCTCTGGGTTTTCTTCCTCTGTCTTATTGTCTCCTCTCCATCTAACGTAGAAGAAGAACCAAAATGGCAAGGCTGGAGTAACATTCAAGAATGTTAGCAACATGGACCACACAGCTTCTCAGTCACAGAACTACTGGCTGAACTGGGGATAGGGATACAAGGTTCTCTGCTTTTCCGAGTAATAAGGGATGAGAAGAGGGAGAGAGAAGGGCACAAGAGCAGGTGCATGGCAAAACCCTCAGCAGAGTCATGACTACGGTTAATTCATCAGTACAGAAGCCCCATCTTTTGTTCATTAGTACAGCTCCATAAGACTATGCACACTGAGCGGGGAAAAATAACACCGGTTCTGACATTGCAGATTAACCTAGGTCTGCAGAAGGGGAGTGTTTCAGGAGCCAATGCAGCACTCTGAGCTGGCTCTTACTGAACAAACCACAGAACACCAATAACAAACCAGCCACTCTAGGACAAAGTGAAACTCCATACTTATGCCCAATCATGACAAAAATACCAACACTGCCCAAAGCACAAAGATATCCAAGCACCCCTGTAGCTAGAGTTTTCCTGCCTGACCCACAGTCAGGACAAATCTCTCTCACCCGCCAGTCCCACAGCCGCTCAGACCCAACCAAGTAAACACAGAGACTTATATTGCTTACAAACTGTATGGCCGTGGCAGGCTTCTTGCTAACTGTTTTTATAGCTTAAATTAATCCATTTATATAAATTTATACCTTGCCACATGGCTTGTGGCTTACCGGCATCTTCACATGCTGTTTGTCATGGTGGCGGCTGGCAGTGTCTCCTCAGCCTTCCACTTCCCAGAATTCTCTCCTCCTTGTCCTGCCTATACTTCTTCCTGCCTGACCACTGGCCAATCAGTGTTTTATTCATTGACCAATAAGCAACATGTTTGACATACAGACCATCCCACAGCACACCCCCTGTTGTACTGACTCCCTCTTCTTCGCCAGTTAAAGCCACCACCTTATTCAGCCTCTCCTCCATGCAGAGAATTATGGCGTCCAACCACAGGAACTTCTTGCTTCCTGAAAACCTCCAACCCCAGTTCCTCACTCCTTCACCCAAATTACCAAATAAGCCAAAATCCTGCCATAGGCCTGTCTTTCTGCTGCTGTAACTGAAAGCCACAAGCTGGGTAGTTAATAAAGCACAGCTATTTATTTAGTTTGTAGTTCTGAGCATGAAGCTAGCACAGCAGCATCTGGTAAGCGTCTTTAGGGCCATGTCATGGCAGAGACCACACCCTAGGGAGACAGAGAAAAAATGCTTACTTAAATTGTCTCTCCTTATTTGGGGACAAGGTCTCCCTTGCAGCCTAGGGACACCTGGAATTGGCGGATCTGCCTCAGCCTCCTGAGTGCTGGCATTACAGGTGTGCACCACACACAGCTCTTTTCTTACAAAGCCACTAAGGCATCAATCCTAATTATCTCCCTAAGGACCCACCTCCAAGCATGACTTTAAGGATTGTTTCGAACATGTGAATTCTACCATAGTAAGGTCCTTCCTAACTCCCTTCAGTCTCTGCCATTGACTAATCTTCTCCACCTCAACTAGCAATAAAGAACTTGTTCAAACCAAGCTGTGCTCTGGTCTTTGGCTGGAGGTCAATAATAAGCTATGAATTTGTGTCCTCCCCAAAGTCTTGATGTTACTTAAGGGTGGGCGAAGAGGACCTCCCCCTTCAGTGAAGAGAGCCAGTCAAGTTCCCCGTGAGTAAAGGAGTTTCTGTTCTCCATGTTATCCCCTTTTCAGGACTTTAATCCTAGACAACTTCCAAGAAACAAGCGTAACAAAGAAAGTAACCTCTAGGAACAAAAGAGTAACACTGTGACTTCTGGATCTAGCAAGAGAGACCCTAACCTTACCAAGAGAGCCCCACCTTAAAAAGCCTTCCTTAAGCAGAAAGAAAATCCATGCGTTAGATAAAGATGGATTTTTCTGCACATTAGACACAGATAGATCTTTCTGCCTATTTGGAAGTGGGATGACCTCATAAGTCATGACCTCCTATTTGGAAGTGGGATGACCTCATAAGTCATGACCTCCTATTTGGAAGTGGGATGACCTCATAAGACTCTCCAGGAGTCCTGGGACAATTTTAAAGCATCTGCCATTGCTGCTTGCTTCTCTGCCTCAGCCCACTTCCACCCAGAGCTGGCTGACAAGCTGATCGACACAGGTAGGTTATAGATTCCAGGGTGGGTGGGCAAGCGAACAAACATGATCCTGTTTACCTCCACTGCTCATTTTTCAAGTCTGGTTCGGCCTTGGTTCCAGAGTAGCAGCAGGCACTCTGTTCCCTGTCAAGATTGTCTTCAACTAACATGAAGGGAAAAGCTTGGAACCAACAAGAATGTACTAATCCATAAATGGTGTTGGGTGACACAAACCATGGCTGCCTTTCAGAACAACGTCCCCCTCAGATAATCCAGTTTCAGGAGGCTAACTGTCCATATGATATGCCCAAATCCGTGTAATGAATTGTCTCATATAGTAGTTGTACAACACACTACTTCAAAAGGATGCATAATTGCCAGACAACAAATTATTCACAAACCAAAATTGAAGATTGCTCTTAAATTATTCAAGATGCTGGGAAAATACATACACAAAACAGATCAATCAAACGAATCAAATACATACCCTGCAGTTTTGAGATAATTAGGTGAGACAAATTCTGCAATTGAACACTGGCAAGTTTTCTTCCCACTGAGGGGTATCAGAAAACTTGGAAAAATTAAATTGTGGCTTCATATCACAAAATGGAAGGCTGTGCTATGAGCATTGGATATCAGTAAACAGAATTACAAAGTTTAATAGAATCATAATGTAAACCTTAGAGAATCACCATCTTGAAAATAAAATAATGGTTATCTCCATATGTCATCTTATCCCTATCGGGGAACCACTAACTGTTTCAAAGTTCTTACAGGTAGGACCAGCACCTGCAGAGGCTGGGGCAGAGCTTTGGTGCCCCCAATCCCTGTGGTACACAGTTTAATCTAAGAAAACAGATCAGCTGGCAGGTGTTGGGATAAAATGCCAGTATGCAAAAAGACCATTTCTTCTGTGCTCATTAAAAAGATACATTAATTGGGGTACCTGAGGTGCTATAACAAACCCCAAATTTCCAGGGGATTACTGAAATGAAGTTTCTCACTTAAATAACAGTGGAAGAGTTGTGACAAGTAGGTAGACTTCTTCTGTCCACTGCAGCAGACTTCTGACTTTGTTGTCTAGAATCATTCTGCCCTGATCTACCCAGATCAATTAAATCATCCCTGGAGATAAGCTCTGAGTGAGGAGTGGCCCACTTGGAGCTCGTGGAACAACAAAGAGGCAGAAGTGTACCAGCTCTTCAAAGCCCTGGCCTAGAGCTGGGCCTCCCTGCTCATGGTCCATGGCCAAGAACTCAGATGCAACTAGGGGCAGGTAACCGCTGATGGCATTACCCCTCCCAGTCATATCCCCACCACACAGAAGAACTGGTGAGTGACCAGCTGTCTTAACAGAGTACATGCAAACGACTAAGAGGTAGAAATGAAAAAGGAGAAAAGAGACAAGGGTTAGGAGTGACAGAAGTGGAGAGATTCATGACAGTTGAAAAGTCGGGTATCACTCAGGTCCCTCACCTGGCTCCATCACTCGCCTAGGAATATGAACTCCAAGCCCTGTCCAGCCCTATACAGTTTTTTCTTTCCTAGACATATGTCAGTTTTATTTGGGGGTTAGTTTGCATATTGAATATTCTCTCTCTCTCTCTTTCTCTCTCTCTCTCTCTCTCTCTCTCTCTCTCTCTCTCTCTCTCTCT
>CABHPR010139837.1:1027-12359 GCA_902168415.1 Peromyscus melanophrys | reverse complement strand
TCTCTCTCTCTCTCTCTCTCTCTCTCTCTCTCTCTCTCTCTCTCTCTTGAGACAGGGTTTCTCTGTGTAGTTTTGCGCCTTTCCTGGATCTCGTTCTGTAAACCAGGCTGGCCTTGAACTCACAAAGATCCGCCTGCCTCTGCCTCCCAAGTGCTGGGATTAAAGGCGTGCACCACCACCACCTGGCTTAACATCTCTCATGGCAGCAGCTGGCAGCGTCTCTCTGACTCAGCCTTCCATTTCCCAGAATTCTCCTCTCTCCTTCTCCCACCTATACTTCCTGCCTGGCTACTGGCCAATCAGTGTTTTATTTACTAACCAATCAGAGCAACACATTTAACATACAGAACATCCCACAGCACTTCCCCTTTTCTTTTTTTCAAAAAGGCAGGTTTTAACTTTCACATAGTAAAATTATAGATAACAAAACAATTATCAAGCAAGAATTACAGTTACAATATTAAAGAAGATATCCTATCTATCCTATATTTGTGAGTCTAAGGTTTTATATCTAACTTATCTTTTATCATAACTAAAGAAAATTAAAACTATCTAGTCTTCAACTACATCAAAGACCCCAGAAGGATATAATATTACCTGAGAAACGGGGAAAAGGATGCAAGCAACTTTCAAGAGTCTTGCAGGGTAGACAGAGACAGCTGGCAGCCTGGACAGTCACCTAATGTTTCTTTGTAAAGTTGGGACATCTGTCTTCAGCCCACAGGCCTAGAGTCTCTCAGTCACTTTTCTCTGTGTCCTGTAGAATGTCTGGCAGTTTCCTCTGTGAAGCAGGAACCTGAAGGACCATTTTGCCAAGCAAAGTGGTCACTTTCCTATGGGTCCTGCATGTCCAGTCGATCAAGCAGTCCAGGCAAGAACAGTTTCTTGCCCAAATGGCTATTTTTGCCAAGAAGAAGATAAACTCCACATAGAGTGTCTTTGATGCCCATCCTCCTCTCTGGAGTAAATTGGTGCTGCCAGGAGCAGACATGTCTCATTGTCCAGAAAGTCTAAATTTTTTGAAACATTTTAAATGCCATATTTTGTAGGTCTTCGAAGTGTTTGAAGATTACCTACCTAATTGAATTATATCTATGTATACCTAGAAAACAACATGACTATAAGTTTGACTATCATAGAAGACTAATTATTAATCTGTATTTCTTAATTATCCATTACAATTTAAATGAGTTACATAAACATAATACCTCAAAGGAGAGTAGAAATACATATACAGTATAACAAAATTAAGTTTAAACTTGTATCAATAAACTAAAATCCACAGCAATGTAAAACATTTTAAACAAGTTGCTCTTTAAAAGTAGATTCAATAATCTACCCTTTCATCCTATATCTATATCATATCCCCTTTTCTTCTTTAGAAAGAGATCGCATTTATAATCAACCTGATTTAAACAAAAATATTGGTTTTTCTCTGTCACACACCAGAGGACTCTCCTAATTTGGGACACAAGAATCTCTTAACCTTTTCTTTTAGCAATATGCCTGGGTTTAGAGAAGGAGTGAGCCAATTCCATCTCCAAAGCCAGCTTGGTTTATTTGGGAATTTGGGTGTAGTTTCTCTTACTACTTCCTGCTGGAAGGGGGCGCTGCATCTTATGGGGACACAAAGAAAATTTTAGGATTATGGAGTAGTCCGTGAGAGTGTATTGTTTGAGCCAGTTGCCTTGAAACCATTCTGGATGTTGGATCATCTGGGCCATGGTGTCATCGGAGACCTTTCAGGGGGTCTTGGCTGGTCAAACCTGATGTATCTTAATCTGGAACAAATCCATAGCCTCTGGCTTTCTGTGGAAACAAAAGCAGAGCCTCCTTTCCAAAGCAACATATCCTTACATCCAAATTTTGAAGTCAAGGAACCTTTAAAATATATATATTGGCTTAACTCAACAGCTTTTACGATCAAATGTTTTTATGCAGTTAAGCATCCCAAAGACAACACAATCCAGATTGTCTGTGTAATATCCATATTTATGTGGCTTATTTTTTATACTACCTTTACTGTCTCTTTAAAGACTTTATTTTTAAAAACTATCTATTTCTTTATATAAATGTATATATTTCTTTTTTTCTCTCTCTTCCAAGCCTACGTACATTTTTACACATATTGTAAAGCATTTAAAGTCTTGTTCCAACTGAATCTGTCTTATTGTGAATCTATTGTTTTAAACTGCAGCATTGCTAGGGCTAAAATAGCAGCTTTGGCTGGTGGCTCCGCCCACCTCAGCTTCCCAACATGGTGGTGGTATGTTTACCACCAGCTCTGGGCCACTGCCAGCTCTGGGAGCCATCAACTCTTAGAAACAGTGGTTCTATGCTTCTATCAAAGCAGAGTGTAGCCCAGAAACCTCTTTTTTTTTTTCTTTTACTAGCAAAGACTAAATCTACCATGCAGTGTAATGTGCCACTTGTAGACCCTCATTCCCGCCATACTGCCAGTCAAACGTGCATGCCAGGAACCGGCCAACTTGAGAGAGACAACTAGGAAGCTGTTTTTAGCTCCATTTTAGAATCTTTTTTCTCAGGTTTTAGGTGGAACTCTTGCCAACCCATTGGGTGCCATTTGTAGCTGGTGAGGAACTAAGTAGGCTAGGTTAGCTGACCAGCAAGACACAGGGCCCATCTGTCTCCAGCTCTCCAGCACTGGGATTACAAGTGCATGCCACCGTGGTCAGCTTTTTTTACATGGGTCCTGGGAATAAGACTCAGGCCCTCATTCTTCATGGCAAGCACTTTACTATCTGAGCTATTTCCTTGGACCCAGAGGTCAAAATCAAGATCTCACTGAACAAATCATTGTTTCTGAAATTAGCATCAAGTAGAAAGCCAAATATTGGCAGACATCTGATCTTGCCAACTCACTGGAAGATCATGTTACAGAACCATGCACAACCATTTTCTCTCCCCAGCAAGTGAGAAGCACTGCTTTGGGGAGTCTTTGCTACTCCATACTGAAGTTACATATATGATCAGCAATCAGGGAACTGAGAACTTTGGGCACACACACACACACACACACAACTCATTCATCATGGTAGGAGAGAACATGGAATGAGTGTAAGAGTCAGGTGACCACAAGGACACATCTGGACAGAGCAGGGCAGCCACACATGTGAACTCACGGCAGCTGTGACAGTGTGCACAGCATCTGTGCAAGCCGAAGCCAGACCAAATTCCAGCATGGAGGGCACACAATCTCACTCCTAGCCTTGGAGCGGTTGGCAATGGTTAACTACTAGGAGAGGCAGTGTCAGTTTTCGTTAGAGTGTCACCCCTGGTAAGCTGACAACACCCCCCGGAAAACCACACATCCAAAAATATTTTGAGCAGCGCAAACTGGTCTTGAAGAGTTTTTAAAAGGAAAAGGACACGAAGTTGGATGGAGCTAAGAACAGTTGGTAGGGGTAAATAGACTCAAAACACATACAAACTCTCAAAGAACTAATTTTAAAAAAAAGAAATTTTTTTAAAGATTTGGCAGCCTAATGAATAAAAAAATTCACAAAAAAAAACAAAACAAAAAACAAAACAAAAAATTCACTTCTTTCTCCTACAACAATTGGAGTGCCCATGCTGACAATACCTCTGCCGTTTTCAGAAGGCAGATGCCAAGGGCTCTCTGGGAAATATGAACATCTCACTGGGAAAGGAAAGAAACTCAGAACGACCTACCAGGGAGGTTTTTATGAGATGGGCATAGCAGTGTATATATTATTTCCACCCACTTTCCACTGGAGCTCCTAACATAAGCATGGCTTACACCTAAATGCACAAAGGTCTCATTGTCCCATCATACCAACACTACTCACTACAGAGTGAAAGTCTGCGTGGACATTACACAGTTGTAAGAATATGTCTATATGGTCATAGCAAAATAGAACTGGGTTTGGGGTCAGCAAATCAGCCTTCACATCCAGTGCCTAGGCCATTTCATTCATGCATTCACTGTACAAACATGTACTGAGTGTCTAGCCTGCCTGTGCTGGGCACCACATGAGAGACTGGACACAGAGCACTAAGCAAACAGCCGAAGTCCACAACTTCACTGTGGGCTGGAGAGACTAACAATAAGCAGGAAAACAGATGATGACAGAATATGAGAAACACTGTCTTGACCTCTCAGTGCCTCTACTTTCTCACAAATGGCTGTTGCATAATGCATACCTTAAAGGAATGTGAGCTTGCTTTGCTCTAGACCTAGAGGAAGTGGTGTGTGTTTGTTTTAAAACAACTTGCTGAACCCTGGTCTTATGCCTGTGAGCCTACTAAGGCCATGGAGTTTTATTAACAAATCAAATAACCTTGTTACAAAGTGGCCTCACCTGGTGCCACAGATTAAATCATGTCTTCCAGAACAGATGAGTTGAAGTTCTGATCCCAAGAATCTTAAAAGGTGATTTTATGGAGGCAGAGTCTTTGCAGAAATATCCAAGGTGAAGTTAATAGAGCCAGCCCTAATCCTGTCGAGTTTCTCAAGTGGTATTCATCAGAAAGGAGGAAAATGTGGAGGCAAACGTGCACAAGGGAAGAAAGACATAAAGATGAAGGTAGCATCAATGGGGCTGGGCGGATGGCTTAGCCCACTTTAAAAAGCCTGAGTTTAGTGGTGTGCATTTGGAATCCCAACACTGGGGAGGTAAACGGGGGCAGGGGTCCCCTGGGATTTGCTGGCCAGCTCATCTGGCCTACTTGGCAAGTTCTAAGTCAGTGAGAGACCCTTTCCTCCCTACACACCCCAAAAAGGTAGGTGACACCAGAAAGGCTATCCTCTAGCCTCCACATGAACATACATACATACATACATACATACATACATACATACATACATACACACACACAAACACACACACAAGATTTACCTATAGATTGGAGACTTGCAAAGACGGCTACAAAGCAGAGGGGGCTAGGAGGGTTAGAGAAGACTGCCCTTCTTCTAAGGTTTACAGGAGGAACAATCCTACCAGGACCTTGATCTCAGGCTTCAAGCCTCAGAAGCTATGAGAGAACAGTCAAGTTTCTACACTTAAGGCACCTGGCATGTGGTCTTGGCTAGGACAGCCTCGGCAATCCAATACACATGAGAAGCAAGAGCTGAGGACAACACCAAGAATTCAGACAGCTCTGCAGCAGCGCCTCCTTTGATGGAGGGACTCTAGGGTCCAAGGCCAACTGCTGAACGGAAAAACTGAAAATGAGGGCCGTTTTCCATCCAGTTCTCCTCATTCTCGTCCTTCTCAGCAGTTGCTGGAAGAGAGGAGTCATAAAGTAGATGTGGTGCCATTATTAACATCATTATCAACAACTCACTACTTCAGAGCTCAGCGAGAATTAGACTTTAATGTTTCCTCACAGTGAGTGCAGGGTGCTGGCTACACCCAGCTAATGCAGGACGACAAAGCTGGTTAAGCCCCTGTGTGATTTATTTTTGCTCCTATGAGAAGCTGACACTTGATTCATTAAACTCCTCCCTTCACCACATTTCTAAATCATTGCTTTCCACTCTGATTCCATCTAGTTTTCATTTCCGAATTTCAGCTAGAATGGCTTTCATAATGAATTCTTTTTTTACCTGACAAGGCAAGTTAAAGCCTCCCCCTTCTGAGCATTTAAAAGGGAAATTCAGCCCCTTTTTGTCAGGCTGTTTATCATATCTTGCAAATCCTCCAATCCATTTGCTTTGGAGAAGTTTGTCTTTCTATGACAGCCATATAAAAGGGTTTTATTACAGGGCTCTATTCATTGGTGCTGCTCTGCCTGAAGATAAAAAGGAATTCATTTTCTGGGTTTTCCTTGAATGTCAGCTCAATAGTTTGCTTCCATTATCAAAGTTCTTAACCCGAGAAGAATGGAGGGGAGGGAGAATTCAAGCTGGTACACAATATCAAGCTATAGTATGGAGTAACATAAAAATTGAAAATTCCAAAATAAAATCTGAATTTAAATGTAAATAATGTATAAAGACAAAAACACTATGGGTATTTAATAGCTGTTACTGGATTTACTTGAGATGCATAATCATACATGACTCTCCAATATCAAATTAATGTCAGCCTTACTCCTTATAAACACTCCAACCTGTCCAGTATGCATTTCCATGAGCATCACCTGGGATTCGCATAAGGAGCAGATGCCCTTTGGCAGGTCTAGGCAGAGCCTGCGACTGTACATTTCCAGCCTGATCACTGTGAGGATGCTACACGTCAAAGACAACACACTGAGTAGCAAGGGGAATAACTAAAAAGGCCAGAGTGCGTGCTCCCAGCCTTGGAAACACTAGCTTCACTCGAACCCTGAATACCAGTCTGGAGATCACGTGAGACGCTGACATCCTGGCATCATACCAACCGTACCCACCCCTTGCATTCACTATGGGCAGAGCATGTTGGAAGGGCTAATGGAGAGTCTCTGGTTCTGACCTCAGCTATCTCCCAGGGCTCATGTAAGAGATGACTACATTTGGAAGGCTCCAGAATAAAGCTAAAGGAACTGTATGCAGAGAGAAAACCAAGAGATCTGTGCAGGGAAGAAAAGTCATATAGCATAAAAGGCACATATCTTATAGGCAGGAAAGACTGCTGAGGGGACAGGCACCAAGGCCACTGTTACAGTTTGCAATTTGGGACACATTAGGAGACTGTACCAGGTGTTAATGGGCTCTCCTCTCAAACCACAGACATTGACAGAAGAGCACAAACTGGGAACAGGTAGGCCCAGAGGCCCCCAGCAACAACTCAGTGGAAACGTGAACAGGGATGGAGATTATTCATTACACATCTGGAAGCCTGAGCAGAGGAACTCGAGTTCCCAATCTCTATAAACTCGGGAGGTTTAAAGAAATTTAGAGCACACATGAGGTGCAGACGGTGAGATACGGATGAGTCATTGCAAACCTATCTCTATGGCCAGGAAAACAATGCAAACACAGACAGCTTTCAAGTGTGAGTCAGCTTTCAGTCACAGACCTCTGTTCACAAACAAGCAAGGTGGTCACGCCCCAGGCACGAAAATTAGGTATTCTATAGAGAAAATGGGAGACAGGGGAGGAGAGAGCCATCTACTCACTGTCTGTGGCATAAAATCTGAGGAGCACTGTATAAGTTCAAGTCCAATAAACAATAAATAATAGAAATTACCTTCCCTGTTTCTTACCAAGCTAAAGACATATTCAATAATTTTGTTTTGTTTGTTTTTTGAGACAGGGTTTCTCTGTGTAGCCCTGGCTATCCTGTAACTCACTTTGTAGACCAAGCTGGCCTCAAACTCACAGAGATCCACCTGCCTCTGCCTCCTGAGTGCTGGGACTAAAGGTGTACCCCACCAAGCCTTTAATTTCTTTACTTTTATTGCTGCAATTATAATTATCTTATTTTTGTATTTTATATAATTTTCTTTATACTTGAGAATTTCATATATAAAATTATTATTTTTATATCTACCCTCACATTTCTCCTCTCCAACTCTCCCTGTATTTCCGTCAACACATCCCACTCCCAATTTCATGCACACACACACACACACACACACACACACACACACACAAATACACATATTCCTGCCTCTATGTCCATAGGTATGTGCCATACACTAGAGCATGTGTGTATGACAGACCTTACCTGGGGAGATGCTATACACACATTTATTCACTCCAGATAGGGAGCCCAGGACACACCAAAGTACAGATGCCACCAAAGTCCAATTTGGTGAACCAATGAGTTTTATTGAGGTTACTTACATGAGCAGAAACGACTCAAAGGCAGCTATATCACCAAAGCCCACCCCAGCACGGTGATGGCTCACAAAACTGAAATGCACACTGCACAGCCTGGAAGCAGCTCAACAAAGTTGGAGAGTGGCTTCTCCAAGTGCTCGGTTGGTCTAAACCTCTTCTAGTCGAGTGGTCTTTGCTTGTCTGAGAGTCACTCAGCAACCTTTATTGTTTACTCTTGGGAGAAAGGGGTTAGTGAATCTGATTAGTTTCAGGGACTTCCTAGCTATTTTGAGTTATTTACTTTCCGTCTTTAAGAGTCCCTGCAAGATGAAATATTTCAATCTGGAGGGGGGAAACACTATACAGCATGGGTAACATACTGGAGGACATACTAGAAGAATGATTCTCCCTCCTCCAGCAACTAGCAACTGGCAATAGCTTCTTTGGAAGGGATGGGGTGGGAGAGTACTTCCCCACCTGCGCTGCCATTTTGGATGACTTGATCTTGTGCAGGCAACCACAGCTACTGTGAGTTCATGAGTATGATAGCCATGTCACCTCCAGAAGAGATTTCACAGCGGTCCTCTCTACCCTCCACCTCATAATCTTTCCCTGAACTTGGCCACATGGATCCAACATGTGGGCTTCCTTAAAGCCTTGAAGCTTTGCTTCTAGGGACTTATAAATTCCATTGTTTGCTTTTCCTCTTTCTCAGATAGAGAACTATACTAGTAACAGGAATTGAGCATTATAGATTGTGATCTTTAATTTTGATTGCATTAGAGAGGCATACCTCTGGGTACTCTATGAGCATTTTTCCAGAGAGGATTAACTGAGTGAAGGTTGTGGGAAGAACTACCCTGAATGGTGGGAATGAATGGGAATAGACTGGGGTTCTAGTCTAGATAAAAAGGAAAAGGGGAGAAAGACAACAGAAGACTAGCCTTTATCTCCCTGTTTCCAAATCAAGATATGAGCAGGCAGCTTCATGCTCCTGATACCACAGTGAGAATCTACTTCCACATCCCTGCCTTCCTCTCAATGGTAGGTGACACCCTCAAATTCTGAGCCAAATAAGCATTTCCTTCCTTAAGCTGCTTCTCATGAGGTATTTGGTCACATTAGCAAGATAAGTAACCAATACATCGATAAATCTAAAACCACCTCCTACTTCTTTATTATAGTGAACAACCAAATCATCTCACTTGTCTTTCCACCTTGCCAAGAGCCAACAACTGAAGATTTTGTTATCATAGCCCTGGAGGGCTGTCATTAAGGCAATGATATGTACAGAGTAGTGACAAGCTGGACCTTGCCAAAGGTGGTGTGGCCAGTAGTTGCGTGGAAACTGTTAGGATCCTGGAGAAATCCCACAAAAGACTATCATCCATGTATGCAACCAGCAAGAATGTTTATTATTTCAAGAAAGTTTGCAGCATGCTAGGGTCGACCATCCCATACAAAGGCAAAATGGTAATGACCCTGGGAGAAGCTCACAGCCTCCTTTTAAGCATAGCCAAGGGGAGTTCATAAGGCAGTTAGGTAACTTTATCCACAAATGGCTTAAACCAGCTGCAGTCATATTAGTACATTCTAATTAGCTAAGACTGGCAGGGGCTGGTTAAAGCTACAGCTTTTTCATTTGGGGAGCGGCCTAGACAAGTCCCAGGCTTTGTCCTTATTTGGTTATCTACTGACTGTGGCTCAGGCCTGGCCTGGCCTGGTACTCCATGTGCCAGCCCTCCTCATCCTTGCTGTCAGAGGTGTTTGAGATTGCTTGTCCTTTGTTCATGGCTCCATCAGAAACTGCTTGCTCAGTCTCAGGAAACTGAAATTGAGACCTGATCTCTAAGAGAAGACTGAGCAGCCTGTTATGGGTTCTGCTCAGTCCTCTCAGAAACAGATCCACAACCTCATGACTACATCAAGATCATCCCTCTGGGTAACGGAACTTACATGCTTTTGCATGGTCAAAGTATTCCCCTAACCAGTTTGTGATACTCCAGGTTTAGCCTCTCCAAAACCTGCACACATCCCTCCCTCATGCTTTTAGTCAATGTGGTGGCTCAGGGCCAGCTGCCACTTCACCACAGCCCCCACTCCCAGCAACATTATTGTCACTATGTGATGTCTGCCTCAATTGACTCTGTAAAATAGTTAAAGAAATACGTAAATAATACATGAAGATTTAGCTAAATGCTTGGCATGTAGTAAGTGCATGCCTGCCCATACATACACACACAGAGACACACAGACACAGATACACAGGGGTGGAGGAGAGGAAGAGGAAGAAGAAGAGAAGAGGAAGAGGACATTTTTAAAAGCATTATTAACAATACAAAACATTTTTGAGTATCTGGATTTTTCCCCAGCTTTCAGTTCCTTACAGTTTATCCAAAGTATAAAGGCATCTACTTAAGTAAATGAAAAAGGGTTTTGTTTGGGTGGGGGTTGGAGGGCTGCTTTTTGTTTGACGTGTGCGTGTGCGTGTGTGCGCGTGTGTGTGTTGAGACAAGGTCTCATATGAAGCTCTGGCTTTCCTGGAACTCACTTGGTAGCCCAGACTGCCCTTGACTCACAGAGATCCTCCTGCCTCTGCCTCCCAAGTGCTGGGATTAAAGGCGTGCTCCATCATGCTCAGCCCAAGTAAATGAAAGAGTTTTAATAAGATAATTCCATCTCTTGCTTTTTATATATATAAACAGAAATTCTTTTCCAAAATTATCTAGCAGACTAAAGGCAAGCATTCTTTGAGCTTCCCTTCCAGTGGGAAGCTGGCTTCTCATTGAAGGCTCAGCACCTCACTTGGAACATAAAATCATAACCAGAATCAAAGAACAGAAGAATGTCAACAATGAACCAAAAGGCAAGTGTCTGTGATAGAGAAGCAGGGGGAACAGGGTCAGAACATGAGGGATTGTTTCTCTGCTTTTTTAAAGGCAGATAATGTCCCTGACTGTACAGGACGGCATAGGTAGAGGCCACAAAGAAAAGACAAAAAAAAAAAGGAAGTTATAAAGGATCTGGAATAAGCCTCACCTATTTCTCAGCTCTGCTCAGCTCCTGCACAGTGGTTGGTCCTGAACAGAATAATTAGGTGGATAATCCTCTTTTCCAACTAATTAATTTCCTCCCACTGCCTTATCCACGTCAGCTTCCCCTTCTCCTTCTCTAGCCTGTAAACTTCTGCCTAAATAACCAATATGTGCACTTTTAAAAGGACAGTGACATGGGTATTAGACACTCCAGCAAGATTCTGAGAGACACATTTTGGTGGGAAGGTGGGGCCACTTCAAATCACTACATTTTGTGACAGTTTGTTTCATTATATATAAGAATGGGTTGGCTGATTTTATTTTGTTTGTGTCCTTCAGGATACTAAGCATGGTCTCTTCATTTATGCAAATAAATACTGAGCACCTACCATATGCCAGGCATGGTTAGGCTCCAGAGACCCAAAAAGAAAGTCATACTCCAACTTTGAATGCTGTGTACTGGTAAGCTAACTCAAAGAAGAAGACAAAGAGAGAAAGAAAGACAGACAGGGAGACAACAAGAGCGGAGGAGGAGGAGGAGGAGGAGGAGGAGGAGGAGGAGGAGGAG
>CABHPR010139836.1:11905-45612 GCA_902168415.1 Peromyscus melanophrys | reverse complement strand
CACACACACACACACACACACACACACACACACACACACACAGCCCCCTGTTTGAAAGATAAAGTCTGATTATGGAGCCCAGGCTATCCTGGAAACTTGTGATTCTCCTGCCTCGGCTTCCCAAGTGCTGGGATTCCAGGCATGTGCCGCCACACCTGGCTATGGTATAGTGAGCCCTGCACAAGTGTGGTGAGTACCAGGAGTGCAGGGAGCTGGTTCATCTTGTGGAGCAGGACCAGGCACAAAGATGGCTTCCAGTTCCTAACAAAGCTTTCAAAATGTATGGAAATTGATGGCATGAGTACTTATGAAGAATAGCAGAAAGACAAAGGGGAGGTGGGAAAAGCTTCCATGTGATCAGTAATTAAATTGAGTCATTAAATCTACTTCCAACACCCCCCCACCAAAGCAAACAATAGCTGATGTGAAAGCTAGCCATATCTGTGTCCTGCTCTCATGAATGGCTTTTGCAATAAAAGCTTTTTTAAATGTCTCAAAGTTCACATGCACTATTTTTTTTTAAAGACATCTGTTTCAGCAGGGCACAGTGGCACAGGCCTGTAACCCCAGCATTTGGGAAATGAAGACAGAAGGATCAGAAATTCAAAGTCATTCTGAGCTGCTCAGTGAGTTTTGAGGTCAGCCTGGGATAGCACATCTATTTCTTTTCTTTTTCTTTTTTTTTTCTTTTTGTTTTTTTCGAGACAGGGTTTCCCTGTGTAGCTTTGGTGCCTGTCCTGGATCTCGCTCTGTAGACCAAGTTGGCCTCGAACTCACAGAGATCCGCCTGCCTCTGCCTCCTGAGTGCTGGGATTAAAGGCGAGCGCCACCACCGCCCAGCTATAGCACATCTATTTCTTAAACGTGGGATAAACTAGCACAGTAGAGATCTTCATATATTTAAAGAGAGTAATAACTAACTGAGAAAAGCTCAATTGTTTTTAAACAGACTCTATAAAAGTAAACTTTTGTTATCTAAGTATAGCAGAGCCTTAGTTTTCTATTGTGATAAGACACCATGATCAAGACAGCTTACAGAAGAAAGTAGTTTGAGCTACAGTTCCAGAGGGTTAGAGTCCATGATGGTGGAGCAAAGGCATGATGGCAGGAACAGCTGAGAACTCACATCTTGATCTGAAAGTAGGAGCGGGGAAGAGACTGGGAATGGTGATAGTCTTTTGAAACCTTAAAGCCTGACCCTAGTCACACACCTCCTCCAATGAGGCCACATCTCCTAATCCTTCCCAAATAGTTCATCAGCTGGAGACTAAGCATTCAAACGTTTGAGCCTATGTGGGCCATTCTCATTCATACCACCATAGATCACATGTTACTTTAAAAATGTATCAAATGTAGAAAAACATAAAGGAAAGACAAAAGTCACAGATAATGCCAAATCTACAGCCATCGTTACATTTGAGTTTAGTTCCTTTAGGCTTTTGTTACACCTACATATAAAAGGAAATTGATGTTTAATTTTTTAAAAGATTTATTTTTATTTTATGTGTATGAGTGTTTTGTCTGTATTTATGTAAGTGCACTGTGTGGGTATGTGGTGCCCTCAGAAGCCAGAAGAGAGCACCAGATCCCAACGAACTGGAGTTGAGGATGATTGTAGCCACCATGTGGGTCCTGGAAACCAAGCCTGGGTCCTCTCCAAGAGTAGACAGTGTTCTTACCTGCTGAGCCATCTCTCCAGTACCCTAGATGTTTAACTTTTAAGCATGATTAGGATTGCATTTTGTTTTCACTTTCATCTCTGAGTAATATGTTTTTAGTTTTTATTTTTCCTTACCTCTCGGGACAGGATCCATTGTGTGAACTGTGTCCATAATGGTGACTCCTGCCATTAAACATGTCTTTGGATTGTGGTCTTCAAATCAGAACATATATAAATCACCAGGATATCCTGTTCAAATGCAGATTTCTGGCATCTAGAAAGTCTGACATAGCAGCCCTGTGTGGGGCCCAGGCATTGCTAACAGGTTTTCTGTACCCCAATAACAGGTTTCTCTGCTGATGCAGTAAGCCAGATCAAGCCAAATTAAAAAAAATCAAAGAACAGGTTTATTTGAGCAAAGCAACTCCCGGGTGAGTTCTGCGGTCCCAGAGATCGAGGCAGGAGAAGTCATGCTCCTGAACTGAAGCAGGGAGCTTTTTTAGCCTGGAGGGGAGGGGTGATGATGTGTCCACCACAAGCTGGGTTTGTGCCCAAGTATGGTCAAAAGCTGAGCACTTGGGCGGGGTCTTGGGCTGCTGGCAACTTCAGGGGAGGAGCTGCCGCAGCCCCAAGAATGTGGAACTGAGCTCTTTGGTGCCTTTCCTTTATTCAAAGCTTCTCTGAGTGGACCGGGTTTTGAGAGAGAGAGAGAGAGAGAGAGAGAGAGAGAGAGAGAGGGAGAGAGAGAGAGAGAGAGGGGAGAGAGGAGAGAGAGAGAGGGGGAGAGAGAGGAGAGAGAGAGAGAGAGGGGAGAGAGAGGAGAGAGGAGAGAGAGAGAGGAATAGAGCTTTCCAGATCGAGCAGGAGTGAGCTAGAGGTTCCAGCTCAACAACTGCTTTAAGAGCATCCCTCAGGCACTTGAGTCTTAAGTGTTCCTAGTCACTTTGGAAACTGCTGGCTTTGGGACAGGAAATCTTGAGCTTTTGAGTCCACTAGGTTATAAATTGCTGTCTTCACTTGTAAGGTAGTAAGGCTGAGATGGTTAAAAGGAAATAGAGTATTGTAAATGATCACAAATTATAAAGTTTGCATCATTACATCTTGAAACACTTTCAACAGAGTCAAACCTTCCATAATGCTACCCTTTTCCTTTGAAAAGTACTTGAGAAAAAAAGTGCCTTTAAATTCAATAAATTCAATAATCTGATAGCAACTACATCATCTTTTATTTCTCGAAGAGAGAATACTTACTGGGCAGAAGCCAGGGGCCCAAATAACAGAAGTGTGGAGCCAGAACAGACTTCAGCGCATGCAGGAATCTTCCTGGCCTCTGTAAAGAAGCATGCTACCGCAGACATCGTTACTGAGGAAATGAACTCGGGCAGCATTTGGTTCTTCCTTGTGAAACACATTGTCAGTTTCTTTCTGCTTTTGGCTTTTGAGACAAGGTCTCTCTCTATAGCCCTAGCTGTCCTGGAATTTGCCTGGACTCAGAGAGATTTGACAGCCTCTGCCTCCAGGGGCTGGGATCATGGCACCAGGAGCTGGCATCAGTTCCTGTCCACATAGCTTTGTAGGCTGGCCAGACTGAACTATGTGTCCTGTGTTTGGTTTTAGGGAGAAGAAAAAAAAAACGTATTTCCCTTCATACTTAGTAAATAAATTGCTATATCCTAAAAATAGAGTACTAACTATTAAACAAATTAAACTAGACAAATATGTTAAAATGAAAGCATCTGCCCATCTCCAAGATCCACTGTTCAGAAAAACAAGTGAGGTGACCCATGTGTACATTTAAGAACATCAATTGTGTAAACGGGACACACTCAGTCCTAGCACTTGGGAAGCTGAGATTGAGACAAGAGGATTGCAAGTTTGAGGCCAGCCTGGGGAGACTCTGTCTCAAACACAGACACAGACAGACAGACAGACAGACAGACAGACAGACAGACAGATAGACACACACACACACACACACACACACACACACACTTTCTAGAAGGATATTTGAGACAGGGATTATTCTAGATGTTACCTTTGGATGTTGGAACTGTGCATAGAGAAATCTGCTGTTCATTTTATGCCCCTTGGTTCTGCCTCTGCCTCTTGAGTGCTGGGATTGAAGGCATGTGCCATCCCACCCAGCTAGAAGGATAATTTAAAACTGAAGTTAAATGATAACATTGTGCTCTGCTGTTCAGCTTATCCTAGGTTTTTTCATCTTTCTGCTGCCATGGGCTCCGCTTTCTCTCCGGGCGGTCATCATGCCCATACATGTGTATTCTGGACTCCTCCTCTTTGCGACTGTGATTGCGACGGTCCTTATGGGAGTGACGGAGAAACTGTTTTTTGTCCTGTAAGTTTGCAGCCTTCTTTCTCCTAATACTGAAGCTAGAAAATATGAAATACTTATTCACCGGGGAAATACAATATAGATAGCTATTTTAAAAGATTTATTTCTATTTTATATGTATGAGTGTCTGGGTACTATATGCATGCTGCGCCATCTGAGGCCAGAAGAGGGCATTAGATCCCCTGGAACTGGAGTTACCAGCAGTTGTGAGGAGCTGTGTGGGGGCTGGGAAACAAATGGGTCTTCTAGAAGAACAGTAATGCTTTTAACTGTTGGGCCATCTCTCTAGCTCCTTAAGTAGCCATCTTATTATCAAAATTTTAAGTTTATCATCCCATACACATCATATAATATTACTAAGAACAGTAATGCTTTTAACTGTTGGGCCATCTCTCTAGCTCCTTAAGTAGCCATCTTATTATCAAAATTTTAAGTTTATCATCCCATACACATCATATAATATTACTAAAAACATAGAATTATTGGGGCTATGAGTTGTGCATTCATCTTCTGGGGGTGCATTTTTATGCTAATCGTAACTATAGTATGTATACATTTTTGTTTGTATCTTTTTCCAGTTTTCAAATGACATGAGGTATCCCAAATGCTGTATTCTTTCCTTACATGGAATTTTAAAATATTCTAGTGTGAATCACAGTATACCCTAAATGTCTCTTTAAGGCCACGCTGTAAGGACATTTATGTTGAAACTGTACCATGGTTCACTCTGAGCAGTGGATTCAGTATATGTTGTGTGGTTGTAACTGGGTCCACTTTCTCTCTCTTCACAGGAAAAACCCTTCTTACCATTCATTCCCGCCAGAGGGTGTTTTTACAAATGCCCTGGGCCTTCTGATTCTGATATTTGGGGCTCTCATCTTCTGGATTGTTACCAGACCACAATGGAAACGTCCCACAGAACCAGGGTCTATCCTTCTTCAGCCAAATGGAGGCGCAGATGGAATGGAAGGCGCCATAGCAATAAGCTCCGGTCTCAGCCCAGATGCAGCAGATACAGAGTTAAGCAGCGAGGGAACAGCCAGAAAAAGAACTCTCGGCCTTGATGATGCTGGCCAGAGATCCACCATGTGAAATGTAGATGCAGCCACGTAAATTCTCTTCCAAAGTCAGCCGTACAGTTCAGCTTCTCCTGCCTAGTCATAGGTGACTTGGGTTCATAGTGTCGAGGTATACTGTGGTCACCAGGGAGGATTTCCTGAGACCTATTGTATTGTAAGGCCTGTGAACTTGCCAAATGTAAAAGGACATGATCAATATGAGTTGTGATTGTTTGCTCTTTATTCTCGAGGACCCGAGCATTGGATGTGCACCCTTGGCCTCTCGCTGGGCCCCATAAATTCTGGGAGCCCGGTGATTTCAAAACAAGGTAGAACCAGCCCTAACTTTTAAAATAAGATCACAAATACCTGGACCAGTGTTTGGACCCTGACACCACACAGCTGTTGTGAGTAAAACATGTTGGGGGGAGCGGCCCTTTAGAAAAAGAACCAGTTCCCTTTTCCCATGGTGGCCTTCTGTTCCCTCTCCAGCTACTTTGGGCTCATCTGGGCCCTGGACGTGAGAGTATTCATGAAGGTGTTTTGGAGCAGTTACTGGGTCAAAGACAGTTAAAGAGATCTCTGGTTAGAGCTGGCAGATTTCTTGCACTCAGCGCAGTGCCTAGACTCCCAGGAGCTGGTTCACAGTTCAGCTTCTGACCCTCTTGCAGTGCGGACGCGCCTGAGCTCAAGCTGCATAAACCGCTCTGCCTCCGCACACCGTGACGAACACATTCCCTCAAGTTTCTGTTTTGTTTTCCAAAGTGCTTGCCTGGCTCTCACTATGTGCCAGCCACTCTCCTACTAGGCACTTTCCAAATATTAGCTCCTTCAGTTTCCAGACAGACACCGTGAGACAGGTATTGTTACTAGCCCCATTTTTAGGTGAAAGATATGAAGCTTGGAAAGGTTAGTAACTTGGCCCGACATCACATAACTCTTAAGTTGATGGAACTGACATTCAAACCTGGCAGTCTGGCCCCTCTGCCCATGAGCCTACATTTCACTGGACTCCTTTCCCCATTTATACCACTTGGCAGGACGGCAGTCCACCCCTGAATAAAGTGGCTGAGTGGAGCCTAATGGAGTTGTTACAGGATGCTGCTTTACCCTTGGTCCTCTTCCAAGGGGACCCTTTAGAGGGTGGGAAAGGCGCCATAAGGTCTTAGGCATAGATCTTGGGGCTTCAGCCACTGCCAACAAGGCAGAGCCTGCCTCCATGCCCTTTTAATCTTAATAGGGCATCTGTCTTGCTGACGGGAAGACCTGGGCTGGGGTAGTCACTGCTGTCAAGATTAAGTCATTACAGTGCTTATTCTCCATGATCTTAGCTGCTGAACAACTTTTGATTTGGAGAGACTTGTATCCTGGGCTGTCTGTCCTTCCCTGGGGCCATTGGCAGGTTCTTTCCTGATTTTTGTGCAATTTGGAGTTTTTAGTAGAGAACTGAGGTTCAAAGGTGAGAGTGTTCACATAGCCAGACTTCTGTCTCAGCTCTGAGGGAAATAAATCTGCTGTAGGAACTGCAGAAAGGATGTCTGACAGAGATTGGTTGATTTCACTATGTTTTTTGATTGTGATTCTTGGGCACAAATGTGTGAGCCTATAGTTCCAGCTGCTTGAGAGGCTGGTGTCTGAGGATCAGTTCAAAGCCAGCCTGGGTAACATAGTGAAACCATCTCTTGGGTTTTTGACAGAGTCTCTAGTAACCCAAGTTGGCCTCACTCTTGTAACTGGAGGTGACCTTGAACATGTGGCCTTCCTTGCCTTCACTTCCCAAATGCTGGTTTACAGGGATGTGCCACTAGCCACCATGTCTTAGCACAGCTCTGTTTTTTAAATAAAAAATAAACATAAAACAAAACACAAGAATTTTAATGTGGAGAAAAAACTTGTTGTTTACAGCAAAATATACTCAATATGTTTGGTGTGTAGTGAAAATCCTTTAGGTAATATGATTATTTTCATAGCCTGGTGTGGTGGCACACATCTTTAGTTCCAACACTCAGGAGGCAGAGGCAGGAACCCTGTGAGTTCGAGTCCAGCCTGGTCTACAAATCGAATTCCAGCTCAGCCAGGGCTGTTACACAGAGCAACCCTGTCTCAAAAAAACAAAACAAAAATATGATTATTTCCAAAGCCTAAATACAACTTACAGTCTATCAGAGCTCTTAAACTTCATAACAAGTTACAATTCCCTCAATACATCATTGCTTTCTTCTTATTTAATAAATTCTATTTCCAAAATTGGTTAACAGCATCAGAAGGACCATGAGCGTCCGACCCAAGGTCACTCTTCAGCTAGATAGAGAGTTCAGCCTGGGATACATGATACCTATCTCAGAAGTCCAATAAATAAATGAAGTTGGTATGTGTGCTAAGCAGGAGTAATTACATGGTTACACCAAACAGTTTGCTAAATGATGACATACCATAAAGAGCTGGGTCAAATCCTGGGGTTATTTTGGGGGGAGAACTGGAGGTTTATAACTGAGCCCCAAGAAACATGGCTGCCTCTCCTTTCCACATAGGCCCACAGTGGCTATCGTGCAACGCTAATTATGTGGCGCTAGAGTAGCTCTGTTGCAAAGTATTTGAGCACCCCTCATCTTAGCCCATTCTTTTCTCTCGGGTGGGCTAATGTGAGGGTAATATTATAGGCATTTCTTTTCTTTCTTCTCCAGAGTCTATGAAAGGGTGCATAGCACAATATATCGAAAAGATCTTTCTATTTGAGACTCTTCTTTAATGGGCTCTTTATTCCGATGATAATTATACCTTTATCTTTCAAAAGCTGATGTTTCCTACCTAAAGCATCTCCCCCTCCCCCCAAATATCACATTAAAAAGTCTGCAAAGAATAGGGGAGAAGAAAAGCTTAGGTATCCATTCCAAACAGTGATTGAAACCTCCTAAAATAATTATAGCTTATATCCTCTACCGAGATTATCTGGCTTGGCTTACCCCATAATCTAATTTCAGGAAAGAAAGCTTTATTTCAACACTGATCTACGTCAACATGAAAGCCTCCTCTTTCCCAGGGCTGGGCGAGAAATCGAAATGAATATACTTTATTGAATTAATGTCATCAAAAGCGTACAGCTTCCCTGTGCCCATGTCAAACAGAGCCCACCCTCCATGGCCCTTTCTTCCTGTTAGCAATGTGGTTTTCTTTGAATCCGTGCACTTAGAAATAGCGTCTGGAACCTTAGAATGGAATGATAGATTAAGGCAAGCGTACTTTTTAAGGACGGGTGACAAGCCGTTTCTGTTTTCTAAAGGACAACAACGTAAATTGTATGTCTCATTTTAATTAGGCTTTCTTCCCCGCGGAGCTGGAAGCCCCAGCTCATTTATTGACCATGGCTGCACGGGGAAAATACAGAGGAGGAAGTAGTGCATTATACCTATTTTAGTTGTCATGTGATGGACTATTTAGCTTTAGATGTCCATCTTTTTGTTTTTTTCAGATAACTCCAACTGGAAACTACTATAACTTCTAGGTCTAACGGGCATGTAGAGGAGAAAATGGCTTCTTCGTTTATGAGCTACAGGAACACTTTAAGCAGGAAATCATTCTATCTATAAATTTGTCTTTTTATCTCAGTATATTGATGAAAAAGTATTATCTTGACTATTTTATAATTTTGTAGGGAATATATGTATCTATTTTTCTTGACTTTTAATATAGCAATAAAAAGCTATTTCTAAGCTTTTCGTGTGTGTTATCTGTTTGTCCCGGGGTAATGGGAATAATCATTTTTCTCATAATTTTTTTTAGTTGTTTTTCAATTGGGTTAGTTTTTTTTCCAATTCTTTTTTATTGAAAATACTGTGAGTTTTTTCTATATACTCTGAATACCAGTCTTTCTGTGATGCCAGAAGTATTGAGACTGTCAAACCCATGGCATTCCCTTCCACACAGGATCTGAGTTGGAGCCCATGGCAAGGTGGAAGGGTACTGCAGATCATGTAGATAAACTGGGGAGAAAAAAATCACAAACAAGTCTATCCAATGTACAGCCTGTCAAGTAACTGCTCATAGTAACTTTTAAAAATATATTTATTTTGCCGGGCTGTGGTGGCACACGCCTTTAATCCTAGCACTCAAGAAAAAACAAACAAACAAACAAACAAACAAACAAACAAAAAACTATTTTTAGCTATGTGTATGCCTTTGTGTCTGTGTGGAGTATGAGCTATTATAAATCTTTTTTTTTTTTTGGTTTTTCGAGACAGGGTTTCTCTGTGTAGCTTTGCGCCTTTTTCCTGGAACTCACTTGGTAGCCCAGGCTGGCCTCGAACTCACAGAGATCCACCTGGCTCTGCCTCCCGAGTGCTGGGATTAAAGGCGTGCGCCACCAACGCCCGGGGAGCTATTATAATTCTTGACACTAGCAAATAAAATTTAGAATGCCCAAGATTAGAAGAAAATCTGTTAAACTTCATCCCATGTCTTTTCTCTTGTTGCTGACCCTTCTTTCTGATGTTCCAAGGTCTCTTGACATTTCCTTTCTGTCTGGAGACTTCGTGTTTACTATTTATTTCCAGGAGGTCTTCTGCAAGAGCCGGATGTGTGCTTAGTGGCTGAGATCTCTCCAGTTCCATCAGTGCCTGGATCATTTCAAAATGGATTCCTGTCGATTGCCTCTTCACCTGCTAATGGGCTGTGTAGAGCTATTCCTTAGTTTGCCTGCCAGTTTACCTTGCATTTTGAACCTCGTGACTAGAGAACCTTGAAAAGATTCTAGGCTCTGTTACCTGCCTCTAAAGCAGTGGTTCTCAACCTGTGGGTCACGACCCTTTTGGGGGCCCATATCAAATATTTACGTTACAGTTCATAACAGTAGCAAAACTACAGTTCTGAAGTAGCAACGAAATAATTTTATGGTTGAGGGTCACCACAACATGAGGAACTGGATTCAAGGGTCAAACCATTAGGAAGGTTGAGAAGCTCTAAAGAGTCTACACCGCTTTAATAGGCAGTTCGTAAACCACGGGTGAACTCTTACTTTAGCTTTGGATGGGTTGCTTGGAGTCTGTCTCACATATATGATGTATAAGGGCCAAGTGGAGTTTACGTGCAGAATTTAAAGTTCTTCTTGTGATGTCAATCCTGGTTTGTCAGTTTGACTGGATTGAGAGATGCCTCAGAAGCTGGCAAAACACGTTTCTGGGCCTGTCTACAAGGACATGGCCAGAAATGACCCACGGGCCTGTGGCCCAGGGAACTGAAGGGGGAAGACTCAGTTTGACTATGACTGGCACCCTCCAGGAGGCCAGGGACCCTGGATGAGACAGAAAGCGGATGACAGAGGGAGTTTGCTCATGCGCACTCACGGGAGCGTCCTGGAGTGGGTGTGTCACTCACTCCCAGCACAGCCAAGACAGAGACTCGCACGCGAGTTTGCACCAACAACTCCTCAGCGAGCATCCAGGTCCCCAGCTTCAGATCCCCCGGCTTCCCTGCTCTCTCTAGTTCTGAGGCGTCTTCATTTACCTTACCGACTGAGCAGGGATCGGTCCCTTCAGCTCTCCAGTCCCAAGGAGGGACAACCCAGCCCCTGGCTGTGTCAGCCGCTCTTATAAATGCCCTCTTAACTAAATGTACATTCTGTGACCCCTCACGGGTCCCCTCAAATATGGTCTTTCCAGAGTCTGGCCTCACTTCCGAGCTGCTGTGATCAAGTGGGAGTTTACCCTTGGATTCTTTAAGCCCGGAGAAGCATTTTCTATGGTTTTTAACTTCCCTGCTTACTTTCCAGTCTTCAGGGAGGGTTTGTTGTTGTTGTTGTTGTTTTCTTATTTGGTTTGGCTTTCATTATTACTATTTAAGACAGTCTATGCAGCCCAGATGGTCCTTGAACTTAAAATTCTCCCATCTCAACCTTCCAAGTACTGAGATTACAGCATGGAGTTTTATATAAATAAATGTGCTTATTTATTTATACATAAATGTGTGTGTGTGGAGTGATGTCACAGTGGGTAAAGGCACTTGCTGCCAAGTCTGATGACCTGAGTTTGATACCCAGGATCAACATGGTGGAAGGTGACAACCAACTCCAGAAAGTTGTTCTCTGGCCGGGACAAATAAGGTGGCAGGTGCACACCTCCCCTCCTCCCTTCTCATATAAATGTAAATTTTTTTAAATGTCGACAGTGTTTGGCTGTTACCTGTGGGACAGTGGAAGTCATGCATGCCTCCATTATGAAAAACCAGAACTATCCGGTACTTTTAATTACCACTGATTACACAAATTACATTTTTGTGTGTGTGTGTGTAGGTTTGTGCACATGAATGCAGGAGGCCAGAAGCATTGGATCCCCTGGATCTGGAGTTATAGAAAATTGTGAGATGCTTGATGTGGGTGCTGGGGCCTGAACTTGGGTCCTCTGCCAAAGCAGTGCTCACTGAATTGCTGAGTCATCTTTCCAGCCCAGAGAGTGTTTTTTTGTTTTAACAGCTCAAGAATTAGTTGTTTTGCTTGGAGAAAAGCTAGTCCAAACAGCATTGCTCTGCTGACCTTCAACTTCTAGCCGAGCTGAAGACCTGGCTTATTATCCAGGTAAATTTAATTCCCCTCCAACCAGATGCTGCAGAAAGCAGGGCTGCTTCAGACATCTTGCAGGATCAGGTGAGAGTCTGACTTCCATCGTAAGATAGAAACAGGCAGGGGATGCCAAGCAACAGTAGTCTAGGCTTACGGATGTCGGCACACTCGGGTTTCGATCGCTGGACAAGAGACAATTCTGCATCGAAGACTGTGTCCCGTCAGCTTGACACTTCGATGCAGAACACAGACAAAGCCACTTCATGGAAAAATGGGAGCACAGAATACAATACCTCACTATGAGGTGAGGGCATTTTTAACATGAACTTTAAGAAGCTTATTTCTGGTCAGCTTGGTACTTGATTTAAAGGAAGCGATCCATTCATATTTTCTCAACTTTTTATTTTAAACTTTAAAACTATAGAACAAGTAGACAGCCTGGTGTAGGGAACACATACTGTTTGTCAGATTCAGCAATTGCTTACATTTGTGGTTGCTGCATTTACTCCTCTCTTTTTCTTTCCCTAGCCCAGCCCCCCATGCTTTGAAGGCCAGTCGACCTGCCCTCCCCAATGGTTTGAAGGCCAGTCACAGACACAACACAACGTCACCCAGAGACGTCAGCGTGCACCTCTTAGGAATAAATAGCTGCATGGTGTTAGCTCATAGCCACTTGAGGAAAACATGCAGCTCGTGTCCCAGATGCTATCTTGAGACCGGCTGGTCTCATTCCCTTTCGAAAGGAAAGGTGGAGAAATAGAAGGAAAAAGAGGCAGAAAGACACTGTGGTGGTTTGGATAAGGATGGCCCCCAGAAGCTCAGATATTTATTTTTCCCCAATATAATATTTTTATTAATTATTTGGGATTTCATACAATGCACCCCATCACACCTTCCAGGTCCATACTTCCACCCTTTCCCCTTGGAAACCAAAAACCAAAAACAAACAAACAAAAAAACCCTACCAAGTCCAATTTGTGTTACCCCTATACTCAATGGAGCATGGTCAAACTCCCAGTGGCCAGCCCCTTACAGAAAACTGAGTCCTTCCCACCTCCACCCCTACCCCAAGCCATCAGCTGTGAAGAGGCACACTTCAGCTTCTTCATCACAGTTTTTTAAGGACTCTCTTCAATGGCTTCCTATCTGGATACTCCCCTCCCTTTCTTTTTTTGTGGTGGTGGGGAGAAGGGAAGAGGTTGGCACAGAAACCAGTGTCTCTTATTCTCAGTCATGAGTCTGCACTCACAGACACCACTACCAAAGAAACTTCCCTGCCCATGGCAGCGGCCAGCAGCATGGATCACAGACATCAACATGGTTTCCAGCAGCAGCATGGATCTCGGAAGTCTTTCGAGGAGACTTAATCCAAAAAATGAACCTTTCTTCATCTCAGATCTCTTGTTGTTGCTCAGAGTCAGGGTGATCCTGCCGTTGGGCAGCATGTCCAGGTGCAAGACCTGCATGAGCTCCAGGCTGCTGTACATCATCTTGCTCTTGGTGCTGGCTGCACTGGCCATGCCCATGTGCACTCTTCCTCCCAGCAGGGCAAGCAGCAGCAACAGTTGGACCTGTAGGCCAAGCGGTAGCATCAGCCTAGTGGGTGATGACTGGGTGAGGCAGGCCCAGTGGAAGTCTGAGGACCGGCTTTGCTTGGCAACAACATGATCCTTTG
Organism: Peromyscus melanophrys; assembly: GCA_902168415.1. NCBI lineage: Eukaryota > Metazoa > Chordata > Mammalia > Rodentia > Cricetidae > Peromyscus > Peromyscus melanophrys. The sequence goes on along the minus strand of CABHPR010139836.1, from coordinate 32,316 downwards.
TCTGCTGTGCCCACGCTCCCTTACCTGTTGTAATGCCACAGCTTTAGTTCTGCTTCTGTCTGCCGTGTGTGTTGCTCTGTTCCACCATCTTTTTTCTCTCCTGTCTAAGCTCATACAATGAACACTTAGTCACCAGAGAGTGGCACTATTTGAAAGGATTAGGAGGTGTGGCCTTATTGGAGGAAGTGTGTCACTCTGGCTGGGCTTTGAGGTTTCAAAAGCCCATGCCAGACTCAGGCTCATTCTCTCTGCCTATGAATCCAGATGTAGAACTCTCAGCTACTTCTCCAGCACCATGTCTGCCATGCTTCCCACCATGATGATAATGGACTAAACCTCCAAAACTGTAAGCAAGCCCCAATTAAATGCTTTCTTTTATAAAAATTGCCTTGGTCATGGTGTCTCTTCACAGTGACTAAAAGAGATAAGAAAAAGATTCTGTGAAACTAATGTTGTTATTACTTCAAAAAGGACACATATGGCCTAAAGCAGTAATGTGTATCATACAGTTTTAACATGTCATGTTGATTGGCAGAGCAAATTATTCTTTTTTTTTTTTTACTTATGTGTATGCATGTGTGTGATATGTGTGCATATGTGTGTATGTGCAGGTGCACACACATGATACTTGGAGGGGGATTCAGAGGAGGATGTCAATGGCGAGGAGTCTTACCTACTAGGCCATGGCATGGCAAACAGAAAATTCTAAGTTCTGGTCCATGTCAGGCTTAGGACCAGTCTCTGCCTTCAAATATTGTAATTTTAATCGGGTCAGTACATCTGGTTAAGATGTACTCAAATATCCCACCCCACTTTATCTTGCCAAGGCCAACTCACTCTCTGACATGGGGATCCATGGATATCCTCCAGGAAAAGCTTTCTGTGGCTCTGCCTCTCCTTGGCTCTGGGTGAAGTGCTGTTCCTCAGGCTCACAGAACCCAGGCCCCACCGTTACCCAGTCTCACCAGGGTAGATTTATCGGCTCCTTGTTTCTCATCCCCTGACTTCTACACTTGCTAAGATTTGAACTTGCAGACTTACTCTAGGGCCAGCTAGCTATGTATCTGTTGAATGTTCATGAACAATTAACCAAGATAAGCAGACTAGCAAGCAAAAGAGACAGGAAGTCAGTGAGGGAGAGAGACTAGTGTGGGGCAGCCAGAGCCGCTCTGGAACAGCTAGCAAGCTGTGGGAGTGGCCCAAAAGTTAACTACATCCTCTGCCTGTGTCACAGTGTCTTCCCCTAGTCTCCTGACCCTCTCTCCTGTCTCTGTGTCCCAGCCCTACTATTTCCCCTACTGAAGATCACCCCATTTAAGGTGTTTGTAGAGCAAGATGGGGTCTGGGAAGGACCTCAACATTGAGATCTCGCTCTCTCATACACACATACACAATTAGCAGTAAAATATAACAAATAGTTAATGAACAACTGTAATCTTTGAGGTAGAGTAAGAAAATGGAAATTTTAAATGCCCCTATTAACATCTATATTTTCTATAATTAACATTTATTACTGTTTTGTTTCGAGACGGAGTCTCACTGTATAGCCTAAAAGCTTGCCTCAAGCTCCGGACCCTCCTGAATGCTGGGTTACAGGTGCACACTGCGACATCTTAATTTATTGATTACTTGTATGCTACAAAAATATCTACAAGTACTTTACAGTATGTGTTCTCAGACACTCATCGGCCTAACTGACATGACCCCAGTCTTTGTCTACTCTAATCTTACAAGACAGTGAAGAGAATAGTTTTGCAAACAAAAGCAATGCTTTTTTTTTTTTTTTTTTGGTTTTTCGAGACAGGGTTTCTCTGTGTAGCTTTGCGCCTTTCCTGGAACTCACTTGGTAGCCCAGGCTGGCCTCGAACTCACAGAGATCCGCCTAGCTCTGCCTCCCGGGTGCTGGGATTAAAGGTGTGCGCCATCACCGCCTGGCTCACAATGCTTTCTTAACACCAGCAAAGAGGAATTAAAACACCTCGCTTGGTCAGACCCCAGCCTAGCCCCAGGGACAGCCTGCTTTGCAGATGTGCTAGCTGCCAGGTCCCCAGAGGCATAAACATTGATAATCTCCCAAAGCTGATGCCGAAGACTGAAACCTGGAAGGCATACCACTGTGAGAATGGGCCAAGCAGGAAGATCGGGTTCTTGTAAGGATGCTAGGACAGTCTAGAAGTGTGACCCTGGACAAGTCACTCTCTGTCTCTGTCCTCTACAAAACCAGGTCCTTCTTTATCCTTTAGCAGTTAGTTCTTGAGGCTCTCTTGTGTGCACAGGTCAGCTCACAGTCACTCAACTAGGCTCATGCGAGAATACTAAAGTCCCACTTGACTGAACATTGCAGCCAATTTATTCCCCCCATTTCCTTCCTTAAACACAGAATGATCTGGGGTTCTCACGGCTTATGAATGGAGTGGTAATCGTGGTCTTGAGGCCCCTCAGGAAGAAGGTCAGTGGGTCTTATGGAGGCTGATGAGAGAGGCAATAATAGAATAACGGAGAAGCTTTAGTCAGGTGTGGGGGCCATGCTCGGGATCTCAGTGGCGAGAGGATTACCACTAGTTTGAGATCAGCCTGTGCAAGAGAGTGAGACCACAGGGGAAGAAACAAACTAAGTAGTTCATCAAAGACAGATCAGAACAGGGAATGGAGAGATGGCCCAGCTCTCAAAAGCATGTACTTGCTCCTGCAGAGGACCCGAGTTCGATTCCAGCACCCTTGTCGGGCAGCTCAAAATGCTTGTAACTCCAACTCCAGGGGATCAGACACCTCCAACCTCTGAGGCGCCTGCACACATGTGCACACCCCCCACACAGACATTTGTGTATACGCATCACTAAAGATAATACAAATGCACCTGTTTTATAAAGAAAAGATGAACCAGAAAAGACACAACACAAGCCCTGAACAGCTTGGAGGAAGGGGGTGAAGGAAGGAGCTCTGAGCGAAAGCGTGGGAGAGAATCACAGTTCCAGGTGGCGAATTCCTGATAGGCTGTCCGAACACTCTGTCCTCTGAACATACATTCATCATTCTTCAGTCCAAACTAAGTAATATTTACGAGTTTGCAATCTCTGCTACTGAGGGAGAGGGCAAACTGAGTGACTTTATTCCTGAAGACTTGGTGCTGTGCACAATGGCTGAGTCACAAGCTCTGACAGGTGGGGAACGTGAGCCAGGGTCTACAGAGGCTGGTGCTCGGCTCCATGGGAGAAGCGGTGCAAGTTAAACACAGACATAAAGGATACAATAGTGCCAGGGGAAGCTGTTTTTATGTTTCTCAGAAGATATTTCTGTACTTTGCTAGGCACAATGGTTTGCTCTGTTCTGTTTCCGGAATGTTCTAATTTGATTGTGCTTCCTGATTGCACAATGACAATTTTGTGACATCAGTTGCTGTCCCTCATCGTATGACAAAGGGCTCGCCAAGGTGATTCAAGGTCTTTTGGCGACACTCAACTGGAAGATAAACCGGTAGAGCACATGCTCACCTAAGGTTGTGACCTCATCACTCATGTGTGAACATGCCTGGGTGCAGCATGATGAGGGGTATCCAAGAAACATGACACATTCACTAAGGAAAACAGATCTACCAGTGTAGAAACATAATTAATAATTACCATCCCCAGACCCCTTTGCTTGCTTGATGAGCACTCCCTCTTTGTGAGAAATCAAAGAACACAGTGTCATCATACGCTGAAGAGATCCCCTGAAGTTGTCCTAGGCAAATACAGGACTAGTCAGGTGAAAGGTCACTGTGTATGGACAGGAATACACATATTTTCATGGAGATCCAAAGTCAGATGTTCCTGGCCATTTTGACAGTTTGAGTTACACAAATACTTAGAGCAAAATAAATTCATGCTTCACTATATAAAAATAAATGAAATGCCTGATGTCGTCTCTTCTTGTATCAAAAAAGGAATGCTCAGTTGAGATCATAAATAATATATCATAGCATTGCAGTGCTTTGGAGATATATATTACATATTCTACAATTAAATATTTACAGCGCAATCACTCTACAGTTCCAAGCCTGATTTCATCTCCTGATGTGAAAACTTCAGGGGTCTCTCTCCAGGTACAACTTCTTCATCTGTAAGATGGAGCTGAGGCCACTGAAGCCTCGGGTTTGTGACTTAATCTCCTCAGAACCTAAGAACTGGCAGGGAATTGGATTTGTTTACTGTTTGGGACGAATCTGGAGAGAAAGACATTCTGACTGTCTCCGTCTTGCCCACAGCCACGTCATGATTTGTGGAAAAGATGAAACAGAAGCCTGGAGATTTGCAGACACAAGTTAGCCATGACCAAATTATCAGGATGAAGGTCCGTCTTTCTTCCGCAAAGACCAATCTCTCCTCTGGCTCCAGGGACCCTGTGGCTAGCCTGTCCTCACCCACAACATAGAATTTTCTGGAAAAATTATAATCCTAAGGTTCCTATTACAAGACTACCTTGTGAAATGGAACCAGCCCAGATGCCCATCAACAGATGAATGGATAATGGAAATGTGGCAATATGGAAAATGAGTATTAATCAAGTGTAAAGATGAAATTTGTAGAAAAGGAGTGGACTTGAAAAATACATTAAGCAAGGTGACAGAAACTCACAAAGAGAAAAAACCCCGCATGTTCTCCTTCATATGCTGATCTTAGCTTATAATGTGCACATGTACATATGTAAACAGGTGTAATTGTGGGCGTGGTATGAAGTTCAGACAGAAGACCAAAGGAGCGTGGAGTAGATGTTTGGGAAGGGTGGAATGTAGGCAGAAGGACATATGAGTCTTCAAAGAAGTATAAAGTTAGATTTTTATGGTTTCAACTCCATCATAGTTTTTTTCAGGTAGATATATGGATTTCATTGTTTGGGGTATTAAAATAGAACTATTTTTGTGTTCTATGAGAATCTAGAGTGGTTGGGGCTGAAGAGATGGCTCGGCAATTAAGAGCATCTGTAGATCTTGCAGAGGACCCAGGTTTGACTCCTGACACCCACATAGTAGTTTACAGCCATCTGTAATTCCAGTCCCGGGGGATCCAACGCCTTCTTTTGACCCCCTCAGGCACCAGACACACGTGTAGCACACATTTATATCTAAGGATGGAGGAACCCTTGAGTGTGTGAGATCCTGAGTGGATGGATGTTGCTGACATGAGCATGGTCATGCCAAGGAACCTAGCCTCAGACCCAGAGGAGGAAGGCAAAACTTTCCCTTCTGGTCCATGTGTGGATGCTGATGGTGCGTGCAGAACATGTCCACCATAGCTGACTCCCCAAATGTTTATGGCCTGAAGACAGCACCCCTACGAGACTGCTCCTGCCGAGGTTAGCTAAACCTGCCCCCTTAATCCAGCTCTAGATCACAAACCCTGCTTCTACCAACGTGTTCCGAGACCGGTTGTGTCAAATTCATATTCCATCGACCATCAGTGCGATATGAATTAGACACGACTTGTCTCTGAATACATTTGTCACATGATTCATTTTTAAAAAGTGAGATTTTTTTTTAGTTAATTTGTTTTTGGAAGGGGCTTTATAATCAGAAAGATTTTCATTATTTTCTTTTGTTTGAAACTATATTAAGTCAGACAGTGGTGGCGCACGCCTTTAATCCCAGCACTCGGGAGGCAGAGCCAGGCGGATCTCTGTGAGTTCAAGGCCAGCCTGGGCTACCAAGTGAGTTCCAGGAAAGGCGCAAAGCTACACAGAGAAACCCTGTCTCGAAAAAAAAAAGAAAGGGAGGAAGAAGGAAAGAAAAACAAGTAAACAAACAAAAACTATATTAAATCACAATCACTCTATTATAATGCTATTTAATGGTATTGCTATCTATAAACTAAAATAGGGTTGTTAAAAATAACTAGCAGGACTACCTTATTACTGATGTTTTCAAAACAGGCCTTCAAATCCATTGACACTTGTCCCATCAAGAACTGAGGTTTAATTTCTCTCCCCTTAAGGGTGGGCCGAACTCAGCAGTCCACTTGTAAAGACGGAGGGCCGCGGACCAAGTACTGTGTGTGCTGGTTGGTTTTAAGTCTCAGTTTACACAAGTGAGGACCCAGAGTCCCCTGGACAGGGCGTCTCAACGAATTACCTAGATCAGCAGTTCTCAAGCTACGGGTCGAGACCCCTTCGGGGGCCAACCAACCCTTCACAGGGGTCACATATTGGACACGCTGCCTAGCCGACATTTACATCACCATCGTAACCACAGCAGAATCACAGCTGTGAAGCGGCAACGAAATAATGTTATGGTCGGGGTCGCCACAGCATGGGGGCCTGGGTTAGGGTCGCAGCGTCGGAAGACTGAGAACCACCGGCTTAGATAAGTTAATCTGTGGACACGGTGCATATGGGATCTCCTTGATCGCATGAACCGAGGTGGACGGGCACACCCACGCGAGAACGGCACCGCTCCATGGGTGAGGCCTGGATTCAGTGAACAGGAGAGCGTGATCCGAGCACCGGCTCACACGCACCTTTGACTGAGCACTAGCACTCATCCACGACTGACTGAGCACTAGCACTCATCCACGACTGACTGAGCACTAGCACTCACGCACTGCTGACTGAGCACTAGCACTCACGCAGTGCTGACTGAGCACTGGCACTCATGCACGGCTGGCTGTTCTTAATCGTGCGTGTGATACAGCCCTCCAGCACATGCTCTTGTGACCTCCGTGGACAGACAGTGTGAACTAAAATCAACCCCGTGTCCCTCACCAGGGTTTTTTATTTCAGCAACAGGGAAGTCAGCCGAGACCCTGTGCAACTTCCTCGTGTGGTTTCTGTTTCGTGAGGGAGCCCAGGCGAGCCTCGAACTCAGACTCAAGACACTCCTCCGGCCTGTCTCGAAAGTGCTGGGATTACAGGTACCCACCACCAAATCCAGAAACACTGCACTAATCTGGGGTCCTCTTTTGGGGTGCTGGTTCTGGGAACACAGTAGCCCACCATTTGGTGAAGCCAAATTGAACAGCAGCCACACGGAGCAGTCCCAGGCTGCGGTCCAACAGCAGCTCCCGATGAGTCCCCAGATCACTGCTGGCGCCGTCCTGTCCCTGATGGTCTCAGCTAACGCTCCGTAGAGAACAGGAGGGAGCCTCTTCAAATTCTTCCCAACCTGTAGATTCACAAGCAGATAGATGTGGCTGTTCTGAATTATTTTAACCATAACAAAAACTGAAAATACGGCAGTGGCTTCAGGACTGGCTGGGAGGTACAACTTAGAAGGTTTTCAAGGAAGTTTAGTGAAAGTACCATTCTCTTTATTGTTGCTGTTGTTGTTGTTGTTGTTGTTGTTGTATATTTATTGTGTGTGTACCTGAGCGCACGCATGTGTATCATGTGTGTGTAGTACCCTCAGAAGCCAGAAGAGGGAGATTCCCTGGAACTGGAGTACAGGCCACCATGAGCCACTTGTTGTGGGTGCTGGGAACTGAACTCTGGTCCTCTGGAAGAGCAGCCAGTGCTCTTAACTGCTGAGCCATCTCTCCAGTCTTGTTCTTGACTTATTAGTCAGGGATTCCTGCAGGAAAATGTTACTGGGATGTGAACAGAGGAGCACAGGTTTGGCAACATTGTCACCTATGGTCACAAGGAGAATGAAATGACATCTACCTGAGGGGATTGTTTCCAGAATGGGATGGAAGGTACTGCCCAGTTTTCCACAGTGCCTGTGATTTAAAAAAAAAAAAAACACACACACACACACACACACACACACACACACACAAAAAAAAAACACAAAAAAAAACCAGGGGGAGGGAAATAAACCGAAGAGGGAACTGTTTACTACAGCACATGAAACAGCATCCAGAGGATCAAATCCAGAGTGCGGCCAGGTCACTCCAAAGGCAAAATCAGGGCTTAACCATATAACTGTTGACAGCCCAGGGGTGTTTAAGGGGTGACTTCTTAGACCTTTCAAGCAGAAAACAGGCTTGCAAGCCTTAAGAGAGTCCCATGGAAGCTTTAGGGGGGGTCTGAGAGAAGGAGGGGGTGTGCATTCTGCCCAGCAGAATTGGTTAGAAATCAATCCATATGGTTTTAGTTTTCTAAGGAATCATGATCAGCTAGGACTGAAAGGAACATTCAGCCTTTTGAATCTCAAACAGCTAAGAGCAGGATATCATCTAAGGAAACTCTTGTGAGAGGATAAATGAGCCCACCCTAAATGCTGTCCTTTGGCATCTTTCTGTTACCTGTTCAGAATGCCTCCAGATACAACATGGCTCTGAAGAGCTCGTCTTTTGTGGAAGGAATTCTACACCGGCCTATGATCATACACAGCAAATGTTGACAGAGGCTTCTCTTCTCCAATCCCCCAACATTTTGTCTGGAAAAGAGAGATGGGGTGTGATGCCATTGCCGGCTGTTGCCTGGGAGACCCCACCTTCATCACAGGGCAGCTCTTGTCCCTCCTCAGCCTCCCAGAGCCTGTGACACCTCTGTTCCTCCCAGAAGTCCCGATTCCTTTGTTTAGATAGACAAGGCTCAATTATTTGGCCCGTCTCTGAGTCAGCAGTACCCATGGAGCCTCTGCTATCTCTAGGCTTGATTCCCATGTCAAGGTCGTGGACCTCAGGCCTGATGCTAATGCCGCAGGAGACACACTGTTTAAGGGCTTAAGGTGGTAGTGAGTACATTTTGCAGGTAGAGGAGAATGTAAAGAACTATGGTCTGCGGGATAATTTTAATGGTCTTAAAATATAGCTGAGGATTCTTTAATGAGTCTTCACAACAGAAGGCAGATCCAGCTGCATTCCCTGGAACACTGCGGCCTCTGTGACTTACTTTCAACAGACTGACCATGGGAGAAGTGATACTGTATGTCCTGGCGAGTTTTACACAAGCTGGAGTTACCTGAAAGAAGAGAACCCCAATTGAGAAAATGCCTCCATAAGATCCAGCTGGAGGGCATTTTCTTTATTATTGAATGATGAAGGAGGGCCTAGCCCATTGTGGGTGGTGCCACCCCTGCGCTGATGGTCCTGGGTTCTGTAAGAAAGCAGGCTGAGCAAGCCATGGCGAGCAAGCCAGTAAGCAGCACCCCTCCATGGCCTCTGCATCAGCTCCTGCTTCCAGGTTCCTGTCCTGTCTGAGTTCCTTTCTGGACTTTTGATGATAAACAGTGCTATGGAAGTGCAAGCCAAATAACCCCTTTCCTCCCCAACTTGTTTTTTGGTCATTGTCTTAGTTAGGGTTTCTATTGCTGTGAAGAGACACCATGACCACAGTAACTCTCATAAAGGAAAAACATTTAATTGAGGTGGTTCACATTTTCAGAGGTTCAGTCCATTATCATTATGGTGCGACATCGTGGTGGGCAGGCAGACATGGTGCTGGAGCTGAGAGTCCTACATCTTGATTGGCAGGCAACAGGAAGTGGTCTGAGATACTAGGCATGGCTTGAGCATATATGAGACCTCAAAGCCCACCTCCACCGTGACACACTTCCTCCAACAAGGCCAAACCTACTCCAACAAGGCCACACCTCCTAATAGTGCCACTCCCTTTGGGGGCCATTTTCTTTCAAACCGCCACAGTCATGGTATTTAATCACAGCAATGGAAACCGTAACTAAGACACTACATGACTTCTCAAATAGGGTCACAGAAGGGGACATAGGCTTTCTTCTCTCTGCCATTAGGTGTCAGCCTTTGGAGCTAGCCACTGCTGTGTAATGATGCCAGGAAGCTGTAGAGAAAGAACCTATGGATGTGTCTCTCAACATAATGATAACCGGGGGAAAACCAAGTTACAATAAGAGATGCAAGAGCTGGGTGTGTAGCTCCATTGACAGAATGCCTATACATAAAGTCCTGGGTTCAAACCCCGGTACAGCATCAATCAGGCCCTGGCGGTGCACACCTGTAGTCCCAGAACTCGGAAAGTGGAGACAGAAGGATCTGAAGTTCTGGGTCATCTTTAGCTACATAATGAGTTGTAGGCCAGTAGGGGCTATACGAGACGTTGGAAAAAGACAGAGACAGCTGGGGGCGGGGGAGGGAGATGAACAGACAGACTCTATTTAAACAAAGCTTTAAAAACACGAAACCCGTGGTTTGTACATTGTAAAAGCAATGTTTTTTAATAATAAAAGTATTAATACACAGCTCATATCCATGCCCACTGGGTGGCCCAGATAAACCCCATGGGTCACAAAGCAAAAACTAGACATGGCGATGGGAAGGGGACTCAGTGACAGAAGGAGGGGGCTGGTGGGGGCAAGAGAGGATAAGATGGGAGGACATGTGACCAGAGTACATCATAGACATGTATGACGTTGTCAAGGAACACAGCTCATTTGTTAAAAGAATGAATGAATAAAGCTGATGTTTTACACTGTGTGCGGATACATATATATTAATAAAAGTGCGAAGAAGTTAATAATGATGAACGTGAAATTCAGGGGAATGGACACCATAGGAGCTGTCTATTCTGTAATAATGGAATTAAAACTAACTTTGAAAACGGAGAAATTAACAAGATAGCATGGAAGGGTAGTCTCACCCTGATGGAGGTATGACCTTTGGAATGTCAGTCGGAGGGGGTGATTTGGTGCATATGTAACTCCTGCATTTGATGAGCAGATGAAAAATCATTCAGTTAACATTCAGTGTTCTGATGCATTTATAAATAATTCCAATAGTAACCTTTTCCATTGGGAAACACCTGTACGGTGCCAACTCTGATTACTCCCTGTGGATATTGCTTAGCTCAAAATTAATATATCATACTTTCAAGAATGACAGACTGTGGGCTGGAATAGGAGAAAACAGTAATTTATAAGATGGAGTAATTACTGGAGGATCCAGGTACTATTTACTGACTTTCTTCTTTGTTCTCAAGCCAACAAAATTATCGAGTCCACATTCCAGAGTCCTTTATTAGCCTTAATCTTAGGTTGTCTATCAAAAACAATACTGTTGTGGATTAATAAACACCACAAACCCATAATAAACCGCGCAGGCTCTTGGTCTTCCCAGGTAATAAGTGAGCTCAGCTGGAGCATTATCAAAGTGACTGACTGGGGGTCCCTTTGCTGCGGCTGCTCACTCCGGCTGGGACGGCCACGCTGGCTGCGCTACCAGGAATGTCCACCAGGTGGCAGCAACCCCACGACTGCCAACCGCAGAGGCCTTGGAGGGCGGCAGAGGCCGCCTCTGGCTTCTCAGCCACCAGGAAGGTTTGTTCAGAATTAGGTTTGGCTGTTTCTTTGAGAGATGGGATTTGGGGAAATATCGTGATAATTTTCAATTAAAAACTACTGATGCCAATCACAACTAAAATACAGCAATAATTTGATGTATAGCAAAGAAAGCCCACCTCTTCTCTTCTCTATGTATACCTGATGGTAAAATTTTATTTGGAAAATACGACCAGGCAGAAATATGGGGAATATAAAAGATTGTCAGGGGTCGAAGATACTGTGATACGTAACACAGAGGACTTTAGGGCAAAGGAAGTCTCTCTCCGTGTGTGCGTGTGCGTGTGCATTAACTCATGCTTGTACACACTTACTCCTAATCCATGGACTGTACACCACCAAGGTAAGCTGTGGTCTTAGGTGATAATGATATGTTAATGTGACACAGTATAAGTTCATCCGTCATAACAAATGTGATGTTGATCATAGAGACTAAGTGTGTGGGGGACAGGGACAAGGGACTCTTGGCACGTCCCCTCAGTGTCACGATGGGCCCAAACATGCTCTAAAAAAATAAAATAAAATAAAATGTATTAAAAAAAATTCCAAAGGGGCATTAGGCATGTGAACATTTTCAGATAACACATGTTAAGGAAAGTCTGCTTTAGAATATCCAAAGGCAAGCTCTGGATTAAATGGCAGCACATTTGACAGGAAAGTTACAGCTGGTTTCAGGTGGCTCCTCTCATGGGTTTTAAGCTGAAATCCACGCAGCTAAGAAGACCCTCTAATTCCTCAGGAACCCAGGCTTCTCAGAGGACCGTGGTCTTCAGGCTCTTCTCAGCTGATATTGCCTTATTTTCAAAGTAAAGGGAGACTCGCCCCCTCGGTGTGAGCACTCTGAACAGGCCTGGGGTGTGCTAAGAACAAGGCACAGGAGGCTGTGTGGTTAGCAGAAAGCTCTGGCTTTGAAGCCCAAGGACTCGGTCTCTGGCTGGAGCCTTCCCCCAGAGGCCTTGTTCCTGGAATGGACTTAAAAATGCCTCATCTGCTGAAGTCTCTAGGCACCGTGAGACTCACAGGAGATAACCTAACAGATACTCAAGAAAGGTTGGCAAAATATCACTGTGAAAGCAAAACTGGAGGGCTTGAAAAGGAACCCAAAGCACATCACCGAAGCCTCTAACTTACGTCTTAAGGATACTGTCTCTAGTTCTGGCATAGTGCTGGAGGCTTCGAGGGAGTGAGGGAAGGACAGACACACGGACACATGTCCAGGGAGCTGGGATCGGATGGGGTCTGCTACAGCTCCAACCAGGAGCCTCCATCTGTTTACGTCTGCAGTAGTCTTTACTGGGTGAGCTGTCTCGGTGGTAATCATCCACAGGCGGCTGTGGTTGCCAGTCTCTACACACTGGTCACACACCTATAAACACTTATCCTCCAGCGCCTGAGCAGAGCTTTGCCACACCTCCTGAGGCTCACTGGGGGAAGGCTTGGCCACTTCCATGGGGCTGAGGCCCTGGAGTCCTCATCAAGGCCATTCCTATGTCAACAACAACACATTCACTCAGGACTTCACCCACTCAGAGCTTCCTCTACCCCCTACAGCATAAATTCTTAAAATCCTTGGGATTTTCTTAGTAATGGGGGTGAGAGGAACCACTTTTGTTTTTTCCGAATAGGCTCCCAAATTAGAACCGGCAAGCCCACCCACTCTAGGCCTCTGGGGAAGCAACTGAAGTCAATAACCGTGAACCAATGTTTTAATCAATCACAACCTGAATCCCGGAAGATGAAGTGAGAGGGAACTTCCGATCGGTGGACTATCCATGTACCAGGAGGGTGCCACCCCCGAGCCTCCTCGAGGACAAGGTCCCTCTGCTTGGAGCCTTCCCCTCTGGCTACTTAGTCGCACTCCTTATGACAATTTTATTACAAGCCAGCAAGCGAAGTGTTTCTGAGCTCTAGTGCTGTTGGAGAAAACAGACCCGAGGAGCTGGGCTCTGGGACGCGATGCAGGGTGGTAGGGCCGCCACCACATACCTACACTCTGGTTAACTCAGGCAACGTGGACTGGTGTGTAGAATTCGATGGGACCCGGTAGTCACAGAGAGGGAACCCCGGCAAGGCTGGGCTGCTCGGGTAGCTTCATGGACACATAGTGAGAATAAGCACCTATTTCCACAAGGCTGAATACATCTGGGCCTCATCTTAGACGTCCCAATTTATCAAACACAACGGTTCCCACCAATGAGGGACAGGGATGAGCTGAGCACGTGCTTTCAACAATGCTCATTCAAACCAGTCCACTCGGCCCCTCTTTCTTGTTCAGCACTTCATTCTCAGCTTGCTCTCTGCTCTCCAGGTGGCCACAGGCAGCTTCCCCTCTGGATTAGTAATTATGCACATGAAAAATCCAAGGTGTGTGTGGGGGGGGTTGTTGTTTTTTTGAGACCCAGTCTTATTACATGACTGAGGCTGGTCTTGAACTCCTGTGCTCAAGGGCTCCTCCCAATCAGCCTCACTGGGCTTCCAGGTGTCTGTTATTGCACCCAGGTATGGTTTTGTGGTTGGAATTGGTGCCATACCATGATCTCCAGAGCAAGCAAAGCAGAGACTCCCCATCCATCGTCTTTTTACTTCCGTGGGTGGCCTATTTTGGAAATCTGAAACATAATTGTCTTGTTTCCTGAGAAGCACAGCTTTAAAAAAACTTTGGCCAGACGAACTAAATGTTATTTCTCAGTTTGTGTTTCAACAGGTAATATAACCTACCCTCCACTTTGAATGTTAATATGTGACATTTAGATATCTTTTTAATTAAAAGACAACATCAAAATTACATTTGTCGATCTCACATGTTTTTGAAACGTGGATACATACTAGATTTTCTAACTTAACGAAATTAACATATTACTCCACTAACTTTGGGGGAAGTAGAAACTCTTTCTCTCCCCTCATTCAATAAGATCTTACCATGTAGCTCAGGCTGGCCCCAAGCTTATGCTCCTCCTCCTGCCTCAGCCTCCCAAGTGCTCAGGATTAGAAGTGTTCGCCACCAGGCTAGGTGGGAAGATGTTAAGAAAACATCTCAGCAGTCTCCGGGAATGCAGTCCTGTGTCCCCTAGTGCTGTACAGTGGAGCTGAGTTCTCCTGGGTAACTGACATTGTGTATGTTTTGGTGGGGGCCAGAGAACAGCCTTGGGCGTCGGTTTTACCATCCGCCTCGTCAGGACAGGGGCTCTCTTGTTTCTGGTGCCATGCTTTGTACTCCAGACTAGCTGGCCTGCAAGTGTTCTAGCCATTCTCCTGTCTACACCTGTCGTCTCAACAAAGGAATGCTGGGGTTCCAGATGTGCGTTGCTGCGTCCCACTTGCTGTGTGCAGCTGGTGTTTTTATCCACTGAGCCTTTCCCCTGGTCCACATTCTGTGTATTTTAACCATCATCTCCTCATTTCCTCTCAGCCCACTATGCACCCCACCAGCCTTTGGTGACTTTTTTTGGGGGACCCCACCTATAAGTAAGACAGTGTGGAGTTTTTTTTTTTCTGTGCTTGGTTTATGTCACTTAAAATAATGTCCTCCAGGCTCCCTCATATTGTCGTTTGTGGGAGTGTTTGGGGCGTGCTCACAATGCTGCAGGAAATATAGACACATTTAAAAAGTGCTCGGAAATGCCAGATTACCATTGTTAATAATCTGCTGCAAACACCCCCAGCTACTCAGCAAGCAAGGGAAGCCTTATTTCCCTCCAGCTACATCCAATCTCATACCTCACTTCTAATTTCTATCCACGTCTTGTCCAGTGTTGCTCCTTATCCTCGGAAGGCGGAATATTAGTCAGGGTTCTCTAGCAGAGCAGGACTGACAGAGTGAATCTATATTAAAAGGGGGTTATGTAGGCGTACATAATACGACCTGGGTAGTCCAGCCAGGCTGTCTTCACGGGAGAGAAGCTGAGAAGCAACTGGTGCCCAGTCTCTGAGGCTGGAGGCCTCAGCAGTCATGATCTGCTCTGAAGACTAGAGGATTCCAGGAAAGCCACTGATTTTCTGTCCACATTGGAAGCCTGAAGGAGGCTCTGATATCAGTGAAGGGACACAGCAGCAGCAGCAGCAGCATTAACTAGAGTGTACATGAACTTGCCAGTGAGACTCGAAGGTAATGGAGCAAAAAGCATTTCCCTGGGACTTTCTTTTATCTGGGTTGCTATTGGAAGGTGCCACTCACATTCAGGGTGGCTCTTCCACGTTGGTGAATAGAATCATGAAAACCTGTCATACGTGTGTTCAGCAGCTGATGACGGATTCCAGCCAAATTGACAAGATTAACCTCGGCAGGAGGCAGAGTGCGCAGGGCACTGTCTTAAGAGCTGTTCGTCTCCCATCCTTGCTCAGGCATGCTCAGTGTTCTACTCAGAAGAAGCCATAGGCCCTCTAACTTTGTATTTGTTTTCTTAGGGAAACGATTCTACCGGTTCTTGAGATGTAATTGTTTGATGATTTCTGTTACTTCTCAACATCAGCCCAGCAGCCCTTCATTGGTGAGTCTGGGACTCACACTACAACACAATCATTAAGTACATTTAACCCCTTCACGTCAGCTCACATGGTGTTCAACCCGTTACAATACCGTAGGCTGCCGAAAAAATCACTGCATCCATATAGACAGTTAATATTTGCTTCATTGTGCTGTCTCCATGGCAACCCTGAAATGTCAGTTTCATCTGTGCTGTAAGTGACAAAACTGAAGTTCAAAGTTGTGAGATGATTTTACTATTATCTTATGTGCTCGGAGTGGAAGAGTAGACTTTAAAAACGATTTCTAGCATGGGCTAAATTTTGTAGAAAATTTCTTATTAAAATGGTCAGAATTTCTAAAAAGCTTTATATAAAAAGAAGATACATTCAAGAACACCAAACTACTTTATTTTTTATGAATCTAAAAGTATTAGCAAAGTAAAAATCTATTTAAAGTATAAAAAGGAACATGTGATCTTACAAAATCATATACATTCACTGTATTAAAATATCTTTTCTATGGGGGTGAGGAGATAGGTCAGTCAACAAAGAGCTTGTCATTGGAGGACTTGAGTTTGGATCCCAGGACCCACATATAAAGTTGTGCAGAGTGGTGTCTGTCTTTAATCCAAGTGCAGAGGAGACGGGCTAGCGGATCCCAGCTAGCTAGTCTGCCCCAGTTGGGGAACTCCAGGTTCCATGAGCGACTCTGTCTCAAAAATAAGGTGATATCTAACTTCAGTTTCTGTTGCTGTGATAGAACACTGGCCCAAGTCAACTCGGGTGAGGAAGAGGTGTATTTGGTTACAGTTCATGATTCAAGGGAGGCCAGGGCAGGAACCTGGAAGCTGCAACTAACGCACAGGCTGTGGAGGAATGCTACTTAGTGAGCTGCTCAGCCTGCTTCCTATACAATCCTGGACCACCTGCCCAGGGTGGCAGCACCCACCGTGGGCTGGGCCCTCCCACATCAATCATCCTCAAGAGAGTGCTGCATAGACATGTGCACAGGCCAATCTGCTGGAGGTGACTCCTAGGTGACCCTAGTTGGTCAAAGTGACAAAAACTAGCCAGCACCTGTGAGCGGTGATAGAGGCAGACCTGAGATTGGCTTCTAGCTTCCGTGGGCACTGCACTGATATATGCACGCATGTGAACAGGTACACAGACACACAGCACACACAGAGACATGCAAATAAGATAAAATCTTTTCTGATATATTTTATATCAGGAGTCCTTTTCTGCTTTCCATGCCTGTCTCCACTGTTCTTAAAATCTTGTGATGGTAGCCACAGACTTTGGGTCTATCGTGGTATTGGAAACCAGGAGCTAACACCAAGCTGTTGCAAGGAAAAAATGTATTTACAGCCGGGCAAAACTTTCAGTCCCTTATAGTAGAAGAAGGAAGCATTCCAGAAGGAGAGCAGCCTCTGTCTACCAGGCAAGCAAGTGATTACAAAGTGGAATTTTGCAGTTATTTTGATGATCATGGGAAAGGTACATACTATGGGTATATGGTCAGATAGTTATAGGAATATATCATGAAACATGTTATAGTTAGTCAACTCCTGGAACATATGAAACAATGAAAACTATGATATGTAAATAGCAAGTTTATAGAGCGAGAACAAGTCAGAAAAATAAGTTGACCTTCAGCTTGGGACGTGATTAGAGACTAACATTACGGTCAGCTAGGAAGAGGAAGAAAAACATGGAGTCAGCTGACCCTTAACAGTCCACCAGCTACGGGACCACTTCCTCAGTCACGCAGAGTCTCAGTGCACTGATGTGTCTCCTCCAGTCTGGCCAAAGGACCACTCTCCCGCCAAAGTTCTGTCTCTCTGCTCCACCCACAGATCAAGTTCACCCCAAGAGACAGTCTGCTTGGGGATAGAGGGAATTGGGGGGGGTCCTTAAAGGCACAGCCATGGGCTGTGACGCTGCCTTGGAATCTCCCTCGGGGGTTCACAGCAATGACTGGATGGTTGCCAGTAGAGGGTCTCAGCATGAGAGCAGATCACTTTGCCTGTCTGATGGCGTTAAGAGCCCTCTTTCTTCTAGGTGCATCATGGGAGTCAAGTGTGTGGCAACCCTTTTGTGTTAAAGAGGATCCATCTTGGCTCACTTTTTAAAATTGTTTACATCTTCTGTCTTCTAACCATGAGTCTGCTGTGCAGGTTTAGGGGTTTGGGGAAACTGAATTTGGAGGAACATAGGAAGCTCGAGGACAAGAAGCCTGTCAGATTTTAGAAGTCTGAGCCATTTCTCAGAAAGGCCAAAGGTGTGGTAAGTCTTCACAGTGGAATGGAAGCCAAAATAATAGGTGCAACTTCTGGGTTGTGCCTTCAAGAGGCCATGAGAACCCCCCTTCACCTCTTTTTGCAATCAGGAGAGTGGGAGTGAGTGTGAGACATCTGGGTGATAAAGAGGAGGGTAGTCTGACCAAGAAGAGCAGAAACCTGAGCCTTTGGCCACAATGCCAGAGAAAGCTATCAAGGAAAATGGTCCAGCTGGTGTGAAAGCCATTGGATCCCATTGGATTTGCTCCCCAATGCCACCATCTGTGTCTGCTCCCTGGAGTCCCTTTAGGGCTCTGCCCTCTCCCCCACTATAATTAACTAGGTCAGGTTCAGGTTTGAGGGACAGTGTGTCCTGTGCTTCCCTTCTCCGCTTTCTGAGACCTACAGTTCTCAGCTACGTTCTCTGTAATAGCATCACACAATGTTCTCTCCAGCTCCGTTCTCTCCAGCAAGTCTCCGGGCAGCCAATCAATCACCCGCCACTCTGCTGTCCCAAAGCTCCCTAATCAGCCTCTGCACTGTGCTGCTTCGAATCTGGCTGTAGTTCCAGATTTCTGCCTCTCATTCTTGACTGTCTTGTTGCCCAGTAGATTGGGACAATTTATCTTCTGCAGAAAACTCTCTCTCTCTGCATACAAGCTCTCACATAAAACTACCAGGGTTGGGGGATTACTGACCTAAGGAAAACAAATATTCTCATGACACAGTCACTCTTAGAACCATCTGGACCTGGACAGGGCAGATACAAAAACTGACGCCAGCCACACCCCCTCCCCATAGGAAAGCTAGCTATGCACCACAGCGCTGTTACTGGGGTTTGAGAAAACAGTGCCTTCTAACAGGATACTCAGCAAGCCAGGCTCCGATGCTGGCATAAGAGAGATGCTTCAAGGATCTCAGCTGCATCTTCCCCAGGAGTGCAGAATGTACCAAAAACAACTAGGGCAAGCTTTGTTTAGACAGCAGCTTGCTCTGACATCTGGGAGGCTGGTCAGCAGAGGGCAGGGCTCTGAGCACTCTCCTGAGACACAGGGTTAATAACAGGAAAACAGTGGAGTATGGTGGCACATACCTGTAATCCCAACACCTGAGAAGCTGAGGCAGGGGATTGCCCCAAGTTCAAAGCTAGCTTGGACTACTATCTTCATTAGTGTTTACTACTGCTGTGAAGACACCATGACCACGGCAACTCTTACAAAGGACACGTTTAATTGTGGTGGCTGGCGTACAGTTCAGAGGTTCAGTCCATCATGGCAGGGAGCATGCCGGCATGCAGGCAGGCATGGTGCTGGAGAAATAGCCAAGTGTCCTACATCTTTCAGGCAACAGGAAGTCAACTGACTGTCACACTGAGGGAAGCTTAAGAAAAAGACCTCAAAGCCCGCCCCCACAGTGACACACTTTCTCCAGAAGGTGTGGCCCAGGTGAAAGGTGTGCCCTCCAGCCTCAAGATCTGAATTAAAAGCGTGTATCATCCAGCCTCCTCCAACAAGGCCACACCTCCTAATAGTGCCATTCCCTATGAGCTTATGGGGGCCAAATACATTCAAACTACCACAACTACATAGGAATATCCTATCTCAACAACAATAACAAAATTCAACTAAACAAACAAACATATATCATCTTTAAAAATGGAAAACAAACTATAGAAATGACACATTGAGATCTACAGGGCATAGGATCAGGGCTGTCTTCCAGACTTTAGAACCATACAAGGGTATGCCAGACCAAGAGCAAGAATGAATGAGTCTCAAATGCCCAAAGGATGCCACTAGAAAAAATTTATTCTACAGTAAGATTTTTACGCTGTTTCAGAGACTGGGAAGCATTCATGCACAGATATAGATATTAGGAATATATAAGGACCCCCTATGATTATATGCAAAGTTAAATTTTTTTCATTTTTCTGGGTATCTTCATCTCTTTGTGTAGCATTTATCTAAATTGTTCTGTTATTAATAAAAACTAGGCAGCCAGATATTGGGGTAAAAACCTGACCAATCAAGAAAGCAGCAGAGGAACGACTAGGTGAACCCCTCTCTACCTTCCCAGATCAAAAAGGCCATGAATTTCTCCAAGCCCCTCCCTATCTCTTCCTGTGGCTCTTCTATCTGCATCCTCCAAAATCTCTATGACTAATTCTGGTCAGCTAGTCATAGACTCAGCCCCTTGATTCAAGGTCCAACTCTATTAACAGTCTTGGGGTGTCACAATGTAACCAAATATCCCACAATATCTTTGGGTTCCTGAAATAAAATATCATAGACTGGATAGGCTATTTATTTACTTTTGGTATCTTTGAAACATGGCCTCTTGTAGCTGGCTGGCCTCCAACTCATTGTATAGCTGAGGCTGGCCTTGAATTCACTATATAGTCTGGAGCTGCCACCAGATAAGACTGGGCAAAGTCACTTCCAAAAAAA